>BRDA01045926.1:0-17225 GCA_036984385.1 Crenuchus spilurus
TTCATTTGCTGAAGTATCTCTGAGTTTTTTCTCAGGACAGCCACTATAGCCTCCTTCTCCTGCGAGTCCTTTGGGAGTGTGGAAAGGCTCCCTTTTTCTGCTGCATCCTTGTTGAGACGGTTCATTTTGTCAGGATTGAGGTTAGGTTTACATAGATTACAAAAGACTCAGGATATGGATGCACACGCAGATAAATAAGGAAGTGAATATTTATTAAAGAAGTGTAGTAACAAAACAAAGACTGAGATAAGACTAGAAAAGAAACAAAGGTAAGGCAAAAAGCTAGGGGAACAACGTGACGTGAAGACAGCGTGCTTACAACAACATCAATGAACCGTAACATGGTGAGACAAACACAGAGCTTATAAAGACAGACTGATGAACTAAAACAAGACACACCTGAGACTGATCATAGACACGGACTGACGACATGACAGGAAGACCAAATATGGGCATAGGGAAGTGACTGGGAATAAAGGTGTAAAACACAACATGACCACAAGATGGAGACAAGACTGGACGGAGACTGGTGATTCCTGACACTTCTACTAGAAGGCAGCAGGGTAAAGAGACCATGTGATGGATGGAATGGTCCTCCACAACGCTGAGAGCTTTCTGGATGCAGCGCTTGTTGTAAATGTCTGTAAGAGATGGGAAAGAGACCTCAATGATCTTCTCAGCCATCTTTGATGTTGTGTTTGGACACCTATATAATATGCAATGTTAGATATTTCTCATTTCCCCTACTAGATGGCACTGTGAGACTAAATACAATGAGAGATTGCAGTAAGAGTGTACTGCAAGTGAGTTGAGTAAAAGAAAACAGTGATACTGTCAACACATTTTATGTGCTTTAATTCACCAACTTAACAAATTGGTAACAAGGATGAGCGCTTCAGTACCATGCCCACCACCTTTCCTTTCTCATGTTGGTGAGTTGGCCATTCCATCTGTAACATGGTGGAATTTTTTCAATAACTACATGTAGTTATAAATGCTACTCCAGATGCATGGCCACGAGGAAACATGCAGTTTTGTTTCATTGTCTGGGAAGCTATTGTTCTACAATTTACTACAGCAAGCATGACTTATGGGGTGGCCATGACTGTCATCAAGGAGGACTTTGTACTGAAGGTAAATGTGGTGGTGTGCAGACATACTTTTACACAATGTGTTCAGCGAGCCTCAGCCTCACCACATGCTTTAGGACAAATGGAGAGTGAGATGATAAGAGATCAGCTAATCTCTAATGCATATCTCAGTGCTGTCAAAGACAGGTTATTACTGGAGGAGGATCTCACTCTGGAGAAAACCCAGACTATTGCATGCCAGGTAGGGGCATCAGTGCCATGCTGTTGTCATCAGCTAAGCCAATTCAGACAGCATCAGTACAGACTGTGAGTGCAGCACATGTACATTTTCAAGGGAAAAGAGGATTTTGCACAGCTAAATTACCAGCACAAGTCCATCATAAACAGACAGTACTAATCAGCAGGTGCAAAAATGCTTCATATGTGGATCTTGCAAACACTTGGCAAATGATAAAACCTGTCCATCAGCATCAGTAAAATGCAACAACTGTGGTAAAAAGGGACATTTTGCCAAGGTATGTAGTCATCTGTAAGAGAAGTAAGGGAAGTTGTGGTCCCAGAGCTAGCTGTACCCTGTGTAGATGATGTGAAACGAGTGGCAGCAACTATGATAAAATCACCTGCACTGTTAACATTTGAAGCACCATTGGGAAATTCTCATGCTTTGGAGTTAATTGTTAATACTTAAGCTTCTGATTCAATTCTCTGATAAACAATGTACCAGCAATATTTTGATGAGTTCTCACTCACTAAATCTGAAGTCAAACTACTCACTTATGCTAGACAAGAGCTATCTGTGATGGGCTGTCTAACAGCTCTAATTGCCAGACTAGGTTTGCCATTACCCTAGTAGATAACTTCAGCAAGTGGCTAGAAGTAGGCTTTGCTGCAAATGTGAAAGTAGACACATTCATTACATTCCTGACTTCAATTTTCATACATGAAGGAAACCCTTGTGCCACTACAACGAATAATGGTCTACAATTCATATCATCTGCTTTCCTGAGTTTCTGAGAGAGAGGTACATCAAGCACATCAGAACAAGTGTCTACCACCCTAAAGAGAATGGTTGTGTTGAAAAGTTTACCAGAGTCCTGAAAAACTGCCTTCAAGCAGCTCAGCAACTATGGAAGCTCGCAGTCACTAACATGCTTCACAATTACCATGCTACGGCTCAAATAAGTTCACTTTTTCAGTACTCCTCACTTTTCATCATGCATCATGCCTTTCTCTTTGCCCAGAGAGAACAGATGAGTCATCAAGATTTGGTACACCAGAGGACAAGACTGATCCTTTAAAGACTTCTGCAAGACACACTGCACATCAGAGACAGAAATAACTGCCAAATTGGACTATAGACTTTCTGATGACATAATAAAGTTGAGTTATTGCAGTAGAGAGTTATAAGTACAATTCAAACACTTCAGTTAATTCTTTGAGACTTTAAATCAGTTACTGAATGTTTTCTGATATTTATTGTTCAATGTGCTCAAATGTTAAGTTCAAAAGGAGACGTAATGCTTTTAGGAGCAAAGAGGGAGTTGTTGTGTTTAGAGTAAGTATATAATATGCACTGTTATAAATTACTCCTTTCCCCTACTAGAGGGCACTGTGAGACTAAATACACAGATAGATTGCAGTAAGAGAAGAAGCTGAAATGTATGGAGTACTGCAAGAGAGTTGAGTCAAATAAAACGGATACCATCAACTCGCATTTTGTGCTTTAATTCACCAACATAACACTCACAATATACACTGGAGAGTCTTGCAGTCAGATGCAGTGCAATTCCCAAACCAGACAGTAATGCAGCTGCTCAGGATGCTTTCTATGGCTATTATGGTTATTGACTATGCACCAGTCTGTTAATCATTCCACCTTCTTTCTGTAAACTGACTCATTGTTTGCACTGATGAGACCCAACACAGTTGTGTCATCTGCAAACTTGATATGACTGAAGCTGTGCATTGATGCACATTCATGTGTACAGTGATTCAAGAACAAATCTCAGGCACAACCAAGCATCAAGCCTTTCGCATGCTTAGTACTTTTCCCCAGCATCAAAATCATGTCAGCTTGTTTCCTGGCTAGATGTCAATATTCTTGGACCACTGGTTCTTTGGTAATTTGGATAGATCACTGACAAGTCCAGCTGCTTTGCTGGAGAATGTTTTGCCACTCAGACTGGTTGAGGGGGCATATTTCAGTGAGAAAGTGATGACAGAGCATACCTCTACCTCAGGTTCTAGCATTTGTTATTGCAGATTTACATTGGCTTTGCAGCTCGTTTTAAAAAAGCAAAATTCAGACTCTAAATATGTCTCGAATAACTAACAGCTCTAATAACATTTGGAAGTGGAAAATGTTTAATATGATTTTTAGATTAACTGTCTCTTAAACTTGTCAATTTACTGTACAAAAATGAGGCAACCAGTTTTGCAACTTTTTAAAAAAGTAAACTCAATGTTACTCAACATTTTCAAATGGGGTCACCAGTCTTATACACAAGAGGCCAGTGTGGGTGTAGGATTTCTTTCCAACCAAGCTGGATCAGACTTAATGTACACTCCCCTCCAAATGCATTGGAAAAGTGAGACCAATCTCTTTATTTTTGCTGTAGACATTTGCATTTAACATTCAAAGATGAATATGTCTGATATATTGTCTGAACCTTCCAATTTTTCTTGTGAGCAAAAGTATTGGAATGGATAAACTTTAAATAGATTAAAGTGAATAAGACTTACTAGTTGCAAATTCTTTGCTTGCAATAACTGCATCAAGCCTGTCTCCTACTGACATCATTAAACTTTTGCATTTTCTGTTTGTGATGCTTTTCCAGGCTTTCACAGCAGCCTCTTTCAGTTAGTGTTTGTTTTGGGAGGTTACTCCCTTCAGTTTCCTCTGTAATATGTAAAATGCAGCTCTATAGAGATTAAGTCTGGAGATTGACTAGGCCAGTCTATCACCTTTTACTTCTTGCCCCTGATTAACTCGTTTATAGTTTTGGCAGTGGTTTTGGGTCACTAAAAAAGAAGAGAAAGTTCTGCAAAAAAACTTAATGCTTCAGCACTCATCACTGCTTATACCTAAGCCAGTAATACTTCACTCGTTCATTCAGCTTCCTGGCCAATCACAAATTACTCTACTTTAAAAGAAAGCATTTTGTTTCTGCTCTATCGATTGCAGGCACTGACGCATCAACTTCATCCTTCTTCCTCCCCACCACCACCAGGTTGGTCTCAGTCCTGTTGTTTATGGGTGTGGTTCTGCCCATGCTGTTCATCTATCCTGCAGTATCTGCTCTAGATCGAATGCTGCAGACCTTGGCTGAGGACAGGGCCTATGTGAAAGACCCCAATAATAAATCTTTCTGCTAATACCCTCTTCCTGCGTTTTTATGGCAGAACTATCTTGCTGCATGTTGAATGATCTCCCAACATCTGAATTAATTGTACTGCTGCCATCATGTGACATAATCAATGACGATTAATGAGCTTGTCCCACAAGACATGCAAGCCAAAGCTATGACATTACCTCCACTGTGTTTCACAGATGAAATTGTATGTTTGGGATCATGAGCAGAACCTGTCTTTCTTCAAACTTTTGCCTTTCCATTACATTGGTAAAGGTTCATCTTTGTCTCATTAATAAATAAAAATTTGTCACACAATTTCTGAGGCTTGTGTCTGTACATCTTGGCAAATTCCAGCCTGGCCTTCCTCTTTTTTTGGAATTAGTGGTTTGCATCTTCTGGTGAAGACTCTGTACTTGTGTTCATGATGTCTTCTGCTAACAGTATTGTTATACCTTCACTCCTGCCCTGTGGAGGTTGTTTATGATGTCACTGACAGTTGTTTTTTCTTTACAGCACAATGTTTCTATGATCAACTGCTGTTGTATTCCTTGGTCTACCTGTTTGACATCTGTTACTTAGTACACCAATGACGTCTTTCTTCTTCAGGACATTCCAGGTGGTTGTAGTGGCTCTGGCCAATATTTGTGCAATAGTTCTAATTGTTTTTCCATCTTCTACACTGTAAATCTGCCAGTGTTATATCAACACTATTAGAGTTAAATTAACACTGAGGGTGTCAAAATGTAACACCTGTCAGTCACATGTTTTAAGATTTTTGCTCACAAGTGGGTGGGTTCAGACAAAAGGTGCTATTTTCTGAAGTGTTTATCAGATCCAGATGTTCATATTTTAATGTCAAACCCAAATGTTTTCAATCTACAGCAAAAATAAAGAGATTGAGTAACTCATCCAATTTTTCTAGACCAAAACTAACTCATTAAGTAAGTGAAAACAATACCTGTTAATTAAACACTGCTGCCACACTGACACTTTTTATGTAAGACTGGTGGGACCTGGTTTACAGTGAAACAGAACAGTGTAGGCACAGGCAGTAGGAGACACTGTGATGATACTAATAGACAAAAGAAACATACTGTTCATCACCAATTATACCAGCCAAAAGAGTATTTTTTTTTCGCTGCTTTTCTTTGTGCACAGTGATTATGTGATTTCAATGGCCAGAATGTCCTTCATTTTCAAGCAATATGGGACACTGGAAGATAAACACTGTTTTAAGAGTCTGGGTTTTTGTTTATCTGTTTGGCATTGTTTCCTGAGGTGATCCATGAGCCACAAAGCTAGTGCATCACACGCCACAGAATTAATCTGAGAATTGATTGCGGGGTCTAATTTATTTGAGGACTGATGTTTTTGAAAGAACAGCAAATATATATTTATTTTTTGAAAACATCAATTATACTGTTCAGCAGTGGTGTAGTCACATGACACCTTGAAACAGGCCTTAAAGGTACAGTATGTAATATGTCGGGTTATCTTTTAGCAGAATTTAAGATAATCACTAATAAAAATGATTAAAAACACATCTAATCATTATAAACTAAGAAGTCGTTTAATTATTTTACCTTAGAATAAGCTGTTTATATCTACATTGGTCGCGGGTCGAACACCGACTGAGGCCGCCATGTTGCATCGCCATGTTTCTACAGTAGTTTGAAAAGGACTAACAAGAGGCTAGCAAACTGAAACCGTTTGTGTTGTAATGACAAATTGGCCACTCAAATTCAGTGGCGCTGTAGCTTTGTTTTACCGTTGGCTGACATAAAACAGGAGAAGAAGAATCGCCTCAGCGCAGTGGCTGTTTACCAACACACAGTTTGTACACCAACCTTCACTGACATAAATTATTATAGAATTCCCAAATCAATGAAAATTTTCATCATCTCTTCCCCATGCGCTGGAATGCTGGAGCCATTAACCAGCCATTCTCTGCTGCTCTGCTTTGCTTGTCATGCAAATAAGCGCGTCTTCACACACTCTCACAGAGACTCTCAGTCAGTTTTACTGAGTGTAAGTCCTCTTTCCACAAAGGATTGAAGGAAAAAAATGTTTATATATAATAATAGAGCAGGAATCATGCTACAGGCTTGCACGCGTGTTTACACACACACACACACACAAGCCGAGCTGAGTGAGCGAATACCAAAACAAAACTCTCCCTACAACATGCACCTTACACCCTACAGACTCTAATTTACATCACTTTACCTCTCTAATGGGTCACAAGAAGGGTTTTTTATGCATTTCTGGGAATGCTGCCCTCTCTGGTTTTCCCGGACTGCTGGTTACGGTCCGCTAGGAAGAGCTGCCAGCCGGACAGCTGGAAGGCCAAGTCTGCTCTGGTTCAGCCATGTTTCTGTGAGACAAATCACCACACAGTTCCTCATCTCCTCAGAAACATTCATCTTCAGCCACAGAAGGTCCAGCTTGTTGTCCAGAGAGCGGATGTTGGAGAGGAAAAGAGATGGAGTCGGGTGACGATTTGCGTTAGCCTTTAGCCTGGCTAGCACGCCGCCCCGTTTACCCATCTTCTGCTGCCGGTCTCGTCTTCTCTTCCCAGCCTGTGTTCCACTCCAGCGGGCCGGTGTCCGGAGAAGCCGTAGTCTGCCCAGCTCAGCCTGAACGTTATTATCCAAAGTTGCTTCTTCTGTGGCATAACTGAGTCTTATCTGCATGAGTTCGGTTCGGCTGTAACTCAGCCGCCTAGGGCGCGTGAATTCAGTATCAGAACCGACGTAAACCAACATAAAAACTACTAAAACTGGGTATGCTAGGAGTGTGAGAAGCCGCTGCGCAACTGTGCGCCGCCATCTTGCCGTGGAAAAAAAAAACAAAAATAGTTTGATGTGTTTAGTTTGTTACATTATCTTGTGTTTGTACAGAAAACAGATAACATTTACAATAGCAGTACTGAAGTGCAGAAAATATGTTTCGTCTGCATTGTAGCTATGATAATTTTACATATTACATTTCCGAAATTTCTAATTAAAATTAATCTTACCACTTGACATATCACTAGCTCTAAAGCTGCTATTAGACATCACGTTTGAGAGTATCAAAGATTTGACACCTTCACGGCCACCGTAGAGACTCCTTCGTGTTTGGAAGGGGGTCGCTGTGGAAATAGTTTTCAGTTGATTGCAATATGGAAACTAAACCACTAGACATTGCTGGAAACCACATACTCTGCCTTTAAGGCAGTGTTCTTCAAACTTCAGAGGTAGAGTGCCACATTTTTTGTGCTGTCTTTGCACTGGAACTCCTGACTCACAGGATGATTATGAAGTTCTTAAATAACTGAATCAGGCTTGTTATAATATAGAATTGAGCAGTGTACAGACCTTTCAATGCTGAGAAAAACAGACTTGGTGTTGAATTACACAGAATTTTAAGTATTGTATACATGTATATTCTATGTCATTTTAATAATTCTATGTATAATTGCACTTTTTGTTACAATCAACATACATTTGCATTTTATTTATTAATTTTTTTTGGTACTTATTAACTATTAAATTGTGAAAGACCTCTCAAAGCCTGGGGCAATACTAGAAATCATATTTATTTTAAATTTTGGGTAACATGCTGTAATAATCTACAATAAATGCTGATTTGAGTCATCCAAATGTTTACGTAAACACCAAACACTCTTAAACCACCAGACAGGATTGTGCTTAAGGTATGCATTGATATTACTCCTGACATGCCCACCACACAGTGTGCAACACTACTGTTATCCAATTGACATTCTTCTTCTTGGTAGCCATTTTTTTGTCCACTAAATAGTTCTGCAGTTTTCAGGATATCATCACATTTCCAACTCTGGAATGTTAAGTTTGATGTGTGCTTGTGTAGAGCTTTTTCATCTGACCTGGTGTCAGTCTGTTCTAGTCTCTGTAAATTCAGGAACTTAGGAGTGGACTGAGACTGGTTTGAGACACCATACACATATACATCTTCAGGAAAGGGGCTAGCATTACCAATATTGAGCCACTCCTGAACCAGAGACAACATCAAAAGCATATGATCTAGCATCTTTCAGATGAAAGTACATTTTGCATTTCATTTGGAAATCAAAGCCCTGGAATCTGGAGGAAGAGTAGAGAGGCACATAATGTTGTCATCTGCCAGGGTGCCATGTCATCTGCTGGTGTTTGTCCACTGTGTTTTATCAAGTCCAAAGTCCATGCAGGTGTGTACTGTTAGATTTTAGTATTTGATGATTCCATCTGCTGACAAGCTTAATGGAGATGTTGATTTCTTATTCCAGTAGCACCTGCCCACAGTGCCAGAAGTACTATTTAAAAGGTTAAAAGGCAACCTGGGCTTCAGTTACATCTCAACAGTGCCACAAGCTGATTGGTTCTGTGCTACAATGGTGCTTGAAAGTTTGTGAACCCTTTAGAAAGTTTTTTGTATTTCTGTATAAATATGACCTAAAACATCATCAGATTTTCACACAAGTCCTTAAAGTAGATAAAGAGAACCCAGTTAAACAAATGAGACACAAATATTATTCTAGCTCATTTATTTATTGAGGAAAATTATGACTAGCAGAGTTAGCAGAGTTCTTGTGAGTAAGTCCACTCTCTTGGATGAGAAGTGACCCCACACATGAATGGTCACAGGATGTTTCATTATAGACATGACACAAGACTCATGTAGCACTCACCTTTTCTTGTCTGGACAATAATTTTTCCAGAGGTCCCAAACAGTCTGTAGCGGGCTTCATCAGAGAAAAAAACAACTTTGTCTGAGTCCTCTGCAGTCCAGTCTCTACTTTCTGCAGAATGTCTACTTTTGTCCTTAATGTTTTTCTTGGAGAAAATTTGCTTCTTTACCGTCCTTCTTCACATCAGGTCAAAAACCTTCACATCACTGTGTGGTCAGATGCTCTCAGACCTGCCTGTTGCCATTCCTGAACAGGCTCTGCACTGGTGGTGACCCAATCCCATACTTAAATCCTCTTTGGGAGATGGTCCTGGTACTTGCAGGACTTTCATGGATGTCCTGAAATTTTTTCACAATTGAACCACTCTCCTTGAAGTCCTTGATGATTCAATAAATGCTTGATTTAGGTCTAATCTTACAAGCTGCAGTGTCCTTGCCTGTGAAGCCCTTTTGATGAAAAGCAATGATGACTGCACGTGTTTCCTTGGAGGAAACTATGGTTAACAGAAGAAGACATTGATTTCAGTCTGCTTTTCTAATTCAATCAGCTTCAGAGGCATCAGCTGCCTTGTCCTCATTAATACTTTCTCCTGAGCTAACAAAAAGATCATTGAAATGATGTTAGCAGGTCATTTTGTGGCAGGGCAGTGGAAATTGGGTTTTGTGATTCAGTTAATTTTCATGGAAATGAATTTGCATGTAATTGCAATTCATCTGATCACTATTCATAGAAGTCTAGAGTTAATGCACATTGCCACCATGGAAACTGAAGAAGCAAAACTTTGTTAAAACCTAAATTTGTGGCAGTCTCAAACCTTTTTGACTATATATTATCATACTTATCTATCTATCTATCTATCTATCTATCTATCTATCTATCTATCTATCTATCTATCTATATATATATATATATATACATTCATTCATTATCCCACCCGCTTAATCCTTATCAGGGTCGCGGTTAGTCCCCTACCCCTCCACTGGGCGCAGGGCAGGGCATTACACTATTCAACCAAGCCCAGGACAGGGCACCAATCCATCACTGGGTGTACACATATGCACGCACACACACACACATACACACGCACACACACTTACGGACAATTTAGAGTACCCAATCCACCTGACCTCCATGTTTTTGGACTGTGGGAGGAAACCGGAGTCCCCAGAGGAAACCCACACAGACACGGGGAGATCATGGAAACTCCGCTCAGATGTGGACTCAAACCCAAGGCCTCAGCGCTGAAAGGCGAACGTGCTAACCACTAAGCCACCGTGCCGCCTATATGATCTAACAGTATAGAAATTTAACTTGGATAAAAGTTGTTTGTTTGTATAGCAGTATAGATTTACTGGTATTATAGCTGGTAACACAAGTAAGTACACCTTGTACACTGATACACTTCTATAGTGTTGTCCCATGAAAAGATATAATAAAATCTTTGAAGAAACGTGAGGAGTGTACTCACTTTTGTGAGATATGGGAGCTTGGGCTTGATTCCATGAAGCTGTATGGATTCAGATGGACACATTCAATGAGTACTAAAGAAACATCTCTCAGAAAGTGGTTGAAAATAAAACTCCTATACAAAAGATGTAGCTTTTACTTAAACAGGAAAACGAGAAAATACACAATAATATAGCATAAATACATAAAAATATTATGAATGTAAATAATAGCAGAGTCCTTCACAGGCTTTCATCATAGTTTTACGATGTTGATTGCCAACATGTGGGGTTTGCGAGGCACTGATGATCACTTAGCAAGCTCTTGAATCACGCCTTTCAGCAGTTCACACATAGCAACACTGATTTTCCTCTAACCTGAGGTTTTTGTTGGTGATCTTCAATAAATAAATAAGTAAACAAACACATTTGAGGATAAATCATGTAGTGTGAACCTGGTAATAGGAACCACCCTAGTAGCTGCCCGGGAACTGCCTAAAACCTGGCTCACACTATTGGGGCAATTGAGACTGATTTGATTTTAAGAAGTTAAACTGCAAGTGAGGATGACTTGTGAAGCTGTGGCAGCAGTGTCTTTATAGTGTGTACTGTGATGGTTTCATCAACATCTTTTTCTTTTTAGTGGTCTTTTTTGCTGAGCACTCACCGCTAGCACTGTAATGATTTTTGATGTTAGTTTACATTTAGAAACTTCTGCCTGTTCTTGCAATGTAAGAACTGAAGTCTGCAAGAAACTCCTACAAGGTTTTGATGTTCATAGCTGATGGTCATGTGTGCATAATCTGAAAATGTGTGGTATTTCTGTCAATACCACTGTAGCAGGAGGAGTCAGAATGCAGCAGGGGTCCAGAAAGCATGAGACTTTATTGTACAAGTACAAAACTCAAAACAGACTGTGGCTATGACTTGAAACAAACATGACATGGTAGACATTCATGACCTGAAGTCATACAGCACCATGAGGACATTCGATGATGGACAAATCTGTGAAGCACTGTGAAGGCTTTATAACAATGTAATCAAGACATGTTGTGGCTGAGTGTGGAGACATGACATGGACAAGACACGTGGAAAATGTAAATATAAGCACAGGGCAAACATAAACACACAGAACACATGCACAAAGCCAAGGCCGAGGTGGGGCCAAAGACCAGGCATGAGGCTTGATGGTCACAATTTCATCCAGGACAGATTGTGTACTGTGGGACCTAGCAACAATCAAGGACAGAAAAATGTGTAAAATATAAAATAGCAGTATGTGTTGAGTGTCTCATGTTTTCAAGATCATTTAAGATTTTTCTTAAATCCTGTTGTGTGAGCCAGGCTTAAGTTGTGCAATCAATAAGCATTTTCTTCACGAAATACATTTCCGTAGTTACATTTTTGATGCCTTTCAAAACGGAATTCCAAAGATTCTAAAATCTGCTACTCGCAACTACTTTTCCTACTAGAACTGATCACATCTGCTGTTGCATCATCTGAGATGCCAGCTTTTTTTACCTTTATTAGATCAGCTTATATGCTACTAATAAACTGACTCTGTTGAGCAAGAGGAATACATATGTCTAGTGGTTATGTACATAGAAGATGAAAAATTAAAAGAAAAAACAAAAGTCACTTATGACCCGTTTTACTACACAACTAGCCAGTGGCTCCGTATTGTTTAGCAGACACCAACTGACTTTAAATAAATTATTTGGATCACTGTCATCATGATGAATATAAATCAAAGTGCGCATACACCTCCAAATATAATCGGAAGGAACTAGGCACAGTATTTGATTGATGCCTGGCTTTTGTTCCCTGTCTTTTTTATGTTTGGCTCAAAGGAAGACACTGCAGATATAAACATTCCACTCAAAAATACCATGTCTCATGCAGTGTGTTTTAGAGGAGAGCCGTTTCTATTAGTATTACTACATGTTGTATATGTTATGACACGCTAGATATGGTATTATTAGAGGAGATTCATCTGTTGTGCCTAAATAGACCAGATGTAGAACTGAATTGAAATTCAAATCAGCTTTACCCTGTTGTTCAGAAAGCAGGAAATGAAGGCAAAGTTAAACGATTGTTTCTCTCTCTGTCTATCTCTCATGTATTATTATTATTGCATCCATCCATCATTCTCAGCTTATTCATATCCAGGTCACGGGTGTAACAACCCAAGTAAAATAGACCCTCTCCCCAACCACCTCTTCTAGCTCATATGGGAGGATTCCAAGGCATTCGCAGGCCAGCTGAGAGATACTGTATACCCTCTCCCCAGGGTCCCCTCCCAGCTGGACATGCCTCATCAGAGAGGCATCCAAGAGGCATCCTAACCAGATCCCCGAACTACCTCAACTGGCTCCTCTGGATGTGGAGGAGCAACGGCTCTACTCTAAGTCTTTATTGGATATGCGAACTGTCCTTACTGCAGATGACAAACACTGCGGCTGCCCATACCGCCCATATCAGAAACTGCCATTGTCTACATCCTATTTTTACGCTATACAGTAGAGAACTCTTCTAAACCCCATACCATCCTCTGCTGGTCAATCTGTGACTCCCTGTAATGGCTGCTGAGGGCCAATACTGTCAAATGAATTTTACATTTAATTTAATTATTTCCATCAAAACAGTGTGTTTAAATTATCAGTATGATAATTGAAACATTGACATCTGCTACAATCAGTTAAATTATCTATTGTATTAGACCAAAAATTCCATATTAGTGCACCCTAATTCTTAGTCCTCTTGCAGCCACGTTTCAGCTTTTGCTGCTTCTATCCTGATTGCTGAACTGAAAAACATTTATCTAGGTTAATAGAAAAGCAGACATGGTTGTTCACTCCCTGAAAAGCTTTTAATCACTGTGTGTTTAACTAATTACATTACAGTGCCTACGGACACATTCATGTTACATTCATATAAGTAATGGTAATAGTAACTACAACCCCAAATAAAAAAATGACACATTATAGAACATCTTAATAAAATGCAGTGATTCTTACATTTACTTTGACTTTAAATTCAGTACAGACCACATGAACCAATATTTTTCACATTTTATCTGGTGTACTTCATTTCATTTATTAATATCATTCAGTGCTGCATTTCAGGCCTGAAACACATTCCAAAAAAGTTGGGATGGTAAAGTATGTACCACTTTTGTAATGCTGCCATTCCTTCTATCAATACTTAAAATACATTTTTGCATGAAGGATACCAAGTACATATGTTATTTTATCCCATTCTTCCTACATAAAAGCTGTGCAAAAGTACAGGGTTGTTGTCACATTTCTCATTTCATCTCACAATCTCTATTGAGGACAGGTCAGGACTGCAGCCATGACTTTGTAATGAGTGCAGCATGTGGTTTTGCGTTGTCTAGTTGAAAAATGCATTAAAGGCAGCACATGTAGCTCTAAAATATCTTTGTATGTAAAATATACATTTCAGAAGTATAAATTGCTTTTGCTGACACAAACATACAATGACAGACCCTGGCTTTTGGACTTATTGCTGGTAACAGTCTGGATGATCCTTTTCATTTTTGGTCCATTTCTTCTTCTTCAAAACAAAACAAAACAAAACAAAAAAACATCTGGAATGCTTATTCATCTGACCACAATGCACATTTCCACTGTGTGACTGTCCATCCCAGATGCCTCAGAGCCCAAATATGTCAATGTTGCTTTTAGACATGCTTAACATATTTTCATTTAAGTGACATTTTTAATGTAATATCGTAGTATTGCTTGAACATTGTTTTTATACATTTCAACATTTTTCTCATAAATTTTTTCACAAAGTGGAGGTCCTCTGCTTGCCTTTGCTCATCAAAGACTCAGCCTTTTGTGGATGCTGCTTTTGTACCAAATCATGATCAAATTCACTCATTAGCATGACCTGTTTCAAATCACATTGTTATGTAGTTTCACTTTTATTTTATTACTAACCCTAAACTGCCAGTGTCCCAACTGTTTTTGAATGTGTTTGCAAGCCTGAAATGTAGGAATGACTGTATATGAACAATTTAAATTAATTTAACCAGACACATATATTGGGTTCATAGAGTCTGCAGACATAAAAGTCTTTATTTATTTATTTACATTTTATAATGTAATATCCCAAATTTTGGGTTGTAATAATTGATCCGTTTCAAACATTTGGCCACTGTTGTCAAATGTCAAATTACAAGTGAAAGTAAGTAAACACATATGGCACACTGAATGTATGTGCCATAACATTTGCATGTCACATTTTCTGCAGATAATAAGTAAATGTGCACTGAAATGTACATAAGATTGTTCTCTGTAGAGCATAAGTTCACTCATTTTCACTCAGAAAATCAATAAACATGTCATTTCACCAGGGATGTCCAAATGTTTGCCTTAGTCTGGATTGTCATATTGACAATATTGACATATTGTCAGCCACTCAACAACCTCTCACTGAACACAGAGAGTTTCTCTATCAAAATATTTGTACTAGGTGAGCTCAAATTGCTCAGCTGTCTCAAGGACAGATTCCACAATGAGTAATGGCTGATCGCCAACTCCTGGGCCTGATTCTGCCAGCACTTAAAGGGGAAGTTCACTTTTTTCCACATTTGATCTATTCTAAATATTTAATTGACAATCTCTAGTCACCACTAGTCAGACAATTTTACAGTAGTAGGTGCATCTTTAAGATCTTTATTTGTTTATTTTCCTAAAGAAATAATTTTTTTTCTAATTTGCAGTTTTGGGGTGCTGGAGGCAGGAAAGATTTTGCTTGTTTTTTTGTTTTGTTTTGTTTATTGTAAGGAAACTACATCACCTGAATACCCTGGAAAACTGTTCTTTAAATTAGATTCAATTCAACATTTTTTAACCCATCAGTAAAACACACACACTAGTGAACACACTAGGCTCTGATAACGTGTGCCTGAAATGGTGGGCAGTCCTATCCCGGAAAGCAGTTGAGGGTTAGGTGCCTTGCTCAAAGGCACTTTAGTCATGACCTGCCCGTGGATCAAACCAGTCCTTCCGGTCACAAGACCAGATCCCTCAGCATCCCTTTAACATCTCAGCAATACATGTCTGAGAAGTAACCCTCACATGGTGGATGAATACATTTGTATGACTAAAGCATTAAAAGACAGTTTAAGAAAAGACTCTTCAGACTCAGTGAAAACCTGTTCATGCTGAAAGTATTTTTTCTAGGAACATTTGTGTCTGCATCAGCTGAGTGTGTGTACATGTATATAATATGGATGTTGCAATTGAATGAAGTCCTGTGAAAGTTGGGGGGGGTATTTTAATTAATTTTAACAGATTATTCAAGCCATTTATATAAAACAGTCTATCTTTTTACATATCTTCTGGGGTCTAGGTACCTTGAGATTTAGTAAAGAATGCATGATGAACATTGGCCAAAAGCATGAATCTAATTTCTGCCTTGTACTCAATATCCCAACTTAATTGCAAGGAATATTAAAACTGAACACAGATGCACGTTTTCCACTCCTACAGTACAGCCACTGTGGAACACTTCGTCTACCTGCAGGCTCTTTACTCAATGTTATTTATAAAGTGAAGCAATGAGTTATGATGAACTGTATGAACACATTGCCTAGAATCAGGACTTGGAACATATTCATATAATTTGCTTATGATTCCAGATTGATGGTTTCAGGAGAAACCCAATTTCCATTTGCCATGTTTATGCAAATTGAAAGCCAACATGTCTTTTGTTTAAGTTTTTCTACTTTAGAAAGTGGCTTAAGTATAAAGTTTGCACATAATGTTTTTGACTTCTAGTGAAGTATCTTGTTTAATATGGTACATCGTATATTGTAGATTCAGAATATTGCTGATAGTCTTTAACATAGATTTAAATAGGTTCAAAGTTTAATTTTATGAAAAGCTTTGATCAAGCAAGTTTTACAGCTGATAGCTTTAGTTCAAAGAACAGAAAGAATGTGACCCATTCTATGCCTGTTGGCTATTAACAACCACTTGCATCATTTACACATTAAGATTAATATGCATCACCATCTATACCCCCTACAAGTCTCAGCATCACTCTCTTAGGTTTGTCTTTGAAGACATTCCATGAGGATTTCTCACGCAGAAATATGGGCTTGCATATGATATTTTATCTCCCTGAGGAGGGCTGGCATCAGAATAAGAAAATATATACACAACCAGCTAGAAAGTGCAAGCTTGCATCACCATGTTTTCCTGAAAACCTGCAAAAGCCTTTTGTTATTGTTTTTTGGAGCATCTAAGACCAACCTAGATTTTCTGCACTAAATTTCTGCCATTTCGTTTGGTGATTTTCTATGCTCAGCACTTGTTACCCCTGCAGTCTTGTTCAGGAAGTTTTGGCATTTTTGTTTAATGTTCATATCAAACATGATATTGTGAAATGTGGAAACTGTTACACCGATTTGGAAAAACACCACAAACATTACCAGAGTTTTTATATTTTAAACAGCTGCACATTATGAACCATTCTATTTGGTGTAAATTATTATATTATTGTACAGTATTACGATAATTTACATGATGACATGTCAGACTGCAGGATATATATATATATATATATATATATATATATATATATATATATATATATACACACACACACACAG
>BRDA01045930.1:10702-22664 GCA_036984385.1 Crenuchus spilurus
TATAACACCGAGAGAGGAACTGAAACTTTTTCAAAAGAGCCATATTGACAGATCAAAGTCAAGGAGAGAGCCACAATATCACCCCAAGTCACTCAAATAATGGAAAAAAACAACCCACCTACGGACTAAACCTTTGTGCACTGAATATATTGCTCTAGCTAGCTTATAGAATCGCTGCTGCCATGTAGCCACCCTGCCGCAGGGTTGCCAGGTCCAACTAAATATATAAAATATCCAGCCTAAAGTGAGTCTAAAACCTGCCCTTTAGAAGCTTAAACTAGCCCAGAATATGTCTGTCACACGTTTGAAGCGAATGGCAAAACAACTGTGTACGAGTGTACGACTTAGTGTTTTGTTTATAAGGGATTTATTATGATTATTGCTGTTTATCTTAAAGGCATTAATAATATGGTAACATGAGTGTTTTATTAGTTCTTTTAGAAGTGTTAAACCGTGAACCTGGCAACAGCAGAGTCTCGTGCAGCCTGCTGTTGGAAACAGTGCCTGTGTTGCCAGGTTCCACAGTATCCCCGATTTGGAACCAACTTTATTTGAGGCAAAATGAGAGGGCAAGTGCTTGGAATGTAAAGCGCATTACAGTATATGTCTCTGTAACATGCTTTAAAAATACTTTGGTTGTGCTGACGTACTTTCGTAACCGGTCACGAGAGCCACCAATAAAGCACGGCGAGCCGCATGTGTCTCGGGAGCCGCGCAATGAGTATCCCTGTTCTAGACAGTGTCCATAGGAATGTTCATTTGAAAGATCATTCGATGTTAGAAGTTTTTAACAATGCTCAGAAATTCATATGAATATTCATCAGAATGTTCATTAGATGTTCATAAGATTGTTCATTAGACATCTACGATATATGAATGTTCATTAGTTCATAGGAATACTCATTAGATATTCATAAGACTGTCCATTAGATGTCTTTAAGAATATTAATACAAACATTCATTAGATGTTAATAAGAATATTCATAAACAAAACATTCTCAAGTATCTCCTTTATTGATGAAGGTTTGAGACATAATGATGGACATGGTTTGCAGCCGTAAACATTATATCAGACTGACTGATCTGACTGAGAGAGATTCATCTCTTTATGCCTCCAGCGTCTGTCACGGTTTTGAAAAGCCATTTTTTGTTATTTTAAAGGAGAAAGGGCAAGCGTTCAAAATGTCTGCCTGCAGTTTAAGACGATTTAAAGTCGGCAAATAAAAGACGTGACATTTATGATTTCATTTTCTTTCCTCTCGCGCACTCTGACTTCAGGGGAGGCAGACAGATTCATCAATATCTTAATATTTTAGATCTTATCCTCCGGAGAAAATGCTCTGAAGTGGCTAAAACGTAGCAGCACAGTCAATACAGGCACAGAGGAACGAGACGACAGAATAAAGGTCTTTTATATGATAAGACTGCAACTGAGGTCAAGCACTGCAAATAAATAAAGACTCACTTTCGTTTAAGAGCATTAGTTGACATTTTGAAGCTTTTTATTTCTGCCGGTGCTGTCAGTAAAGCTATTTGTTCTCACAACAATAGTGATGTTTATCAGACAGCTGTCATATCTCACTGTAGATGTTTGCACTTTATGGTGCTTGATGACATCAATACATGTTCATTCATGGTACTGTGAGACTTTGGTGTCAGTATACACTGCTGGGAAACGTACCTCAGTCTGTGTCTCTACAAAAGAGCTAATTAGAAAAGTGAACTGACATTTTTCAGTGTTACTGCTGATCAGTGTGACTGACAGCTCAGCTGATGATAATATGTGATGGTGAGTAAATGACTATAAACAGTATAAACACTGTGTGTCTCTCAGAGCTACAGCTGCCACATTCCTAATATCAACACTCCTGAACCAGAGACAACATCACAGGTGTCTTACCTGAACTAAGCAGAACCAGAACTGGACTGTGACTCAGTACTCTAAAGTTCTAAATGGATAGATATTTGGTTTTTAAATTTGGAATTCATGTTTCGGCTAAATATAGTGTGGGAGCGTCAGGTTTACATGTAATGTAGAAGACAAGTTACTCAGCGCTCCAAAGTCCTCTTTTCTTTGTATTTCATTAGTAAATCAGCTCCTAGAGTCTGAGACACACAGTCCAAGCTGTCTGAAGTCCAGTGTGCAGGTTCTGCAGTGTGTGATGGTTTGAGCTGCTGCTGTTGGTCCACTGTGTTTAGTCCAAAGTCAACACCTACCAGGAGATTTTACAGCACTTCATGCTTCCATCTGCTGACAAATGTCATACGTTATCCTACTGACCATCATATTACATGAGCTATAAGCCACACTTAAACACATTAAAACAAAAGAGAAGTCGTGGTGAACATTCCCAGGAGTGGCCGACCTACCAAAATTACTCCAAGAGCGCATTAATGACTCATCCAGGTACCAGGTCAGTGTTCATGATTCAACAATAAGAAAGAGACTGGGTGAAAATGGTATCCATTGGAGAATTCCAAAGCCAAAACCACCAAAAATAACACAAAAACCCATCTCGCAACTGCCAAAAAACATCATCAGCCCCAAGACTTTTGAAAAAAATGACAAATATTTTGTGGACTGATGAGACAGACTATAGAATGTGTGCTCCATTACGTCTCGCATAAATCTAGCCCAGGATTTCAGAAAAAGAACATCATAGCGACAGTCAAGTATGGTGGTGGTAGTGTGATGGTCTTGGGCTGCTGTGTTGCTTTAGCTCCTGCGTGATTTGTTGTAATTGATAGATTAAATACACTGCAAAAACAGCACTACTTAAAATAAGCAAAATATTCCTAAATGTGATAAATTTTTCTTGTTTTGAGAAAAAAATCTGACAGTGAGGTAAGCAAAAGTTGCTTGGCTAGAATTCTTATAACTAGCAAATGAATCTAACTTATGTTTTTTTAAATTAAACTAAGTTGTCAAAAATTTAAGAAAATTGTGCGTCTTACAAACAAAAATTGCTTTTCTTCAGAAATATTTTTTAAAAAAATGAGTGTTACGAACTCTTGATTTAGAGTCATTAAATACGTTTCTTAAATTGAGAATTTGTTTTAATTGGCCTTATTCTTTAAATAAGAAAAATAATCTTATTCTTATTCTGGAATTTCAACCAAACCATAGTCACACACTGCAAAAAAGTGATTTTTAAGAAAGTAAAAAAAACCTTGTTTATGGAGTTTTTCTTATTTTTTGTCTAAAAAGAAAAAATATTAACAAGCAAGTTTTGCACAAGAAAATTAAGCTCATTCTAAGAACATGTCTAACTTTTTCTTAATAAGATATTTCAGCTCATCTTGAGCTTTATTTACCAGTTACAGGGTATGACTATGGTTTGCCCTGCAAAAACAAAATCTTAGCAAGTAAAATTAGCATAAATCTTATTTATAAATATATTTTTGTCTTAAAAGCACTGCAAGTGTGAGATTATTTTGCTTATTTTTATAAATCTTACTAAGCAAAATTTGCTTACCCCATTGGCAGATTTTTTTGCTTAATATAAGGATTTATGTCTAGTTTTATTTTTTTTCTAGTTTTTGTGAGGTACTTTTTTTGCAGTGTACTCTGTAACCGGTAAATAAAGCTCAAGATGAGCTGAAATATCTTATTAAGAAAAGTTAGACTTAAGTTCTTAAAATGAGCTTAATTTTTGTTTTGCAAAACTTACTTGTTAAGAATATTTTTTCTTTTTAGACAAGTTTTTTTTTACTTTCTTAAAAATCGTTTTTTGCAGTGTAGGATTTTCTTCTTATTTTCACATTTAATGTAGTGCTGCAGTGCTGACACTATAATAACTAAGATATATATGTACCCCTCCTTTCTGCCTACATCTACCTGCCTAAAACTTCCTTAACTTCTCTCGCGTCCACTTCTCACTCTTCTATCTTTAAAAAGTGGGTGGGGTCCAGGCTCTATAGCCAAGCCTTTTCTCACCCACCTTAATCATGATGTGGTCTTTTCCTAACAGTAACCTTAATGTCAGATGCTGCTCTGTCTGTTAGAAGAGCTGAGCTTGCTGTGCATGTTTGTCTTTGGCTTTGAGGGAATATTGGTTTCGGTGCTCTGAGGTGACACTGTCTCAGTTTGAAGAGTAATTCCCTCATGCCGATGTTCTCTCCTGGATTTGCACTGTGCTCTGGAGAAGAAAGCACATGAAATAAAGGCTGGAATTAGATTTCCGTGTGCATTTATCTGTGCCTTAATGCCTTCATCATGCTGCTGCACCACAGCGCTCCAGTGGAGTGTAAAGCGCTGCCTGAATTGTGATGCACGCTGATGCTTTTTCTCTGGTAGGAAAATTCTGATCTCTTCTCTCCAAACAGGCCGGCTCGTTAGGAGAACCGCAGCAATGTAACAGAACCTCGCCGGAAAAAAATATAACAGATCCATGTCTAACAGATAAGCTCATTAGATGTGTATAGTAAAGCCGAGGCCTGCAGGAGCCGTCTGCTTTGGTTATCTTTCATTCTCCTGAAAGCAGAGAAAAGGCCAGCGACCGTTTTTACTGAGCAATCTTGCGGGAAAAATCAATCCATTAAAGCGGAGGCTGCAGGGAGAATGAGAATGGGAATAATTAAGCTCAGGCCATGAAAAAATACCCGGCGAAATTACATCGTTCACTTAACGAAGACCTGAGACGGCCGTTTAGTATTCTGGAGAGGACTTCTGTGTTTGCATTTAGATAGCACTTCTGAGAAAGCTCCAATTTGTTGCTCTCAGAACCGGGGGCCCGAAGCAAGGCTCTCAGGGCTGGGCCGAGTGGCCCCAGAATGGCCCGCAAAAAGACCCATATGGCAGGGATTTGCACTGATAATGAATGTGTCTCATCTGTAATTAGGCTCTAAGTGTCTGCAGTGTGAGCCACTGCCAGGTGGAGCTCCGCCGGGAGGCTGTCCGGAGGCCGCTTTGTCTCAGGTATTAATTACACCGTGTCTGGATTTTCAGTCTGGCTTCTGTATCAAAGTCCATCCTCAGCGGGATCTGGAACCCTTCTCCAAAAGAGCACTGCCTCGGCTTTTGATTCAGGGCCCAAAAACGTGAACTACGGCCTGACGCTCCAGCTCATACAAACCAGACCTGTTCTCTGGAGCTGTACAGAAGAACCACCTTCAGTAAAAAGAAGCTGGAGACACTTTACTATGAAGGTTCGTCTGTTAATGGTGGCTACGGTGGTTTGTGTCAGTCGTTGTTCCACACTGGCATTAATATCCCGTGTGGCACCACTGTATTGCCGTTGGGATGAACTCAGTGTACGGGAAGTGCATTCTCAGTACAGCTTCACTATGGCGGCTCTAGAACATCCCACAGTGAGATGCTGCCTTCACCATGCTTCACCAGGTACCATGTTATCATGCAGGACATCAGTCAGAGCTCCAGAGGATACAAGTTTGACGTGACTTATTAAAAATGTAATGAAAACTGTGTATAAAGGCTTAAAAAAGTTTATGTAAACAACATCCCAAATAACACAGAACGTTAAACTAATGTTCTGGTATTGTTCTTGCATGGTTCTGTTAAATGACAACGTTCCTGGAAGGTTCTTTTAAGGTTTTGACTAAAGTTTGAACAAACCTAGATATAACGTTCCAACCTAACGTTAGCCTAACGATGAAGGAATGTTCCCTGTTTGTCACCTGACCAGGTGTATAATAATAATAACATTAAGGGAATGTTTAAAGAACGTTCTAGCCTAATGTTCACACCTAACATTAAGCAAGAACTCCACACCATAACATTCACATAACCTAAATGGAACTTTCTTGCAATGTTCTTGCAACGTTCTTGTGTTAGCTGGGAATAACATTAAGGGAATGTTCAAGGAACGTTATAGCCTAATGTTCACACCTAACGTACTGAGAACCAAGCAGGAACTGTAAACGTCAGAAGGTAATGTTACCATGACCTAAATGGAACGTTCTTGCAATGTTCTTGCAACGTTCTTGTGTTAGCTGGGATGCAGTGAACTGACATGTGCACTGAGCTTTATATTTCTTGTCATAACTGATCAGAAGGTCAAATTAGCACAAAACAGTTAGTGATGTGATGCTCCAGGCTTTACAGGGTTAAGCCTACTTTTTACATGGGCTCCATTAGAGGAACTGTAAGTGCAGATATTCTGAGTTTTATGAATATTTAATGGCTGATTTGGCCGTGTGAAGCAGTGATTTAGTTTTTGATTAGCACATTCCCTCGGTGAGGTGTTTCTTTGGGGAGTAAACACAAATATCTCTGCTCTGATATTTTTAGAGCTGGAAACTGTGAAAAACGTTGATTTCTTGGTCTTGTGTGAAGGATGAGTTTGTATTGAAATGGACAAAAAGAACCTGAGGTTAGAACATAACCTTTGACTCTGTTCATATCAGCTATAAACATCTCAGACTGTTTGAGAAAGAAAGAAAAATACATTTTTAACGTTAGAGCACCAAGTAATTACCTACTAAACTCTGACATCATACTCACCAGCCCAGCTGGGTTATTTATTCTTAAATAATGAGCCTGTCTGAGTGTTTACTAAAGGTTCCCGAGAGCTATTCAAGCTATCAAAGCTACCAAAAACTACCCAGCCCTGTGCATATAACCCAACCAACACTAAACTACCCACTGAGCGAACCAAGCAAGTGCAGCTCTGTGCTCCGAAACGGACCTTTAATGAAGGTTTAAGCTAAACTACACCAGTCAGGTCCCTCAACATCACGAGCACTACTGATCAGTTCTGCACTGATTAGTGCTGGCTAATTTGAATAATGATGTAATGATGGCTTCTACCGTAAGGAGTTGCATCTTGAACAGTCCTGGATGCCGTGTGTAATATTAGCTGTATACAGTGCACTCTGCTCGCGCATCTTAATTCCTCTAATTTATTCATCTGCAGCACTTTGCTGTGATGCACGACGGATTTAGTACCACGTACTTACAGGTGTGAGCATAACAATCAAGCGGCCCCATGTAAATTACCTCGGCTCCGTTTTATACGCCACTTGTTCAATCCCATGAACTCCTCCTTCTGTTCTTCAGATGTGTTGTTCCCCGGTGATATGAGAGTTTTGGGGTTGCTAAAATTTTTAATCCTTACTGAATATTCATCAGCAAGCCTCTGCTGAAAAAATAAGCCCACGATTAAAGCGCGAGTCTACGGGGTGATGAATGCTCATGCAATGTGGGAAGCGTAGTGACGATGCCATTTCTGAGCATGAGCCGTGTTTGTTAAACAGGAGGTCCCAGGTTCCCGCAGAAGCAAAGTGATGAAGTACGGGCTCAACATTTAGCTTTACCACTCCTGGCGCTCTGTCTGAGAAGTGAGGCGTTTTTCATTTGTATGCCTAAATTTATTCATGCCTTTCCTTGTGATGTAAGTTTGCTAGGACATTTCGTGATGATTGCTATGGTGTTGCCAGCTGCTTACTACAGTCTCCTGAGTGGTTGCTAGGGTGTTGCTAAATGATTGCTATGGTTTTCAGTTTTTGTTGCTAACCTGTAGTTGGGTGGTTGCTATGATCTCCCGATTTGTTGCTGGGGTGTTGCTAGGATTTGCTTTGGTCGTTCCTATTGTTACTAACATGTACTTAGGCGGTTGCTATGATCTTCTCATTGGTTGCTGGGGTGTTGCTAGGTTATTGCTATAGTCATCCATTTGCATTACATTTACATTTGAGGCATTTAGCAGACACTTTTATCCAAAGCGACTTACAATTGGGGGTTAGGTGCCTTGCTCAAGGGCACTTCAGTCGTGACCCGCCCGGGGATCAAACCGGCGACCTTCAGGTCACCAGACCAGATCCTTAACCACTAGACTGCCTCCTTGTTGGTAACCTGTACTTAGGTGGTTGCTGTGGTCTACTGAATGGTTGCTGGGGTGTTGCTAGGTTATTGCTATAGTCATCCGTTTTGTTGGTAACCTGTACTTAGGTGGTTGCTAGGGTCTCCTGACTGGTTGCTGGGGTGTTGCTAGGTTATTGCTATAGTCATACATTTTGTTGCTAACCTGTACTTAGGTGGTTGCTATGGTCTACTGAATGGTTGCTGGGGTGTTGCTAGGTTATTGCTATAGTCATACATTTTGTTGCTAACCTGTACTTAGACTGTTGCTATGGTCTACTGAATGGTTGCTGGGGTGTTGCTTGGTAATGACTATGGCAGCACAAGTGTTATGAATGATTGACACGAGTAGGCTCACAAATCTTTGCACGGTTCCCTCAGAAAGAAAGAGAACAAAACGCTGAAGCTCAGGCATTTCGGCGCTAACCCTCCTGGCACCCTGTGTGAGCAGCGATGTTTCTGATGTGAATTTATTCTCGCGTCGCTTTGTGATGTAAGACTAAACATTATTGCTGTTTGCCTTGTATTTCACCACCATTTCATATACATTAAGTCTTCTCAAGTCCCGGCGGACAGTTTACAGCCCCGAGCCATAAATATTCATTCCCGATCCTCTGGCGGGCATGTAATGAATATCATTTTTTGCACAATGAGGCTGTAATGCTGTAGTGACATAAGGAATAATGTCTACACGATACAAAACAATGGCTGAGGGATGATGTGAGTTTACCAGGCTGGCAGAGGCGGATTGTATTGTGTGTTTGTCTCTCTGTATGTACCGAGCTCAGGATTTGTTTTCGATTGGGGTCGGGGGGCCGTAGGAATGCTGTTCGGGCATTGTTAGTCTGAAAGAGCCGACTCTCCGGGGAAATAACAGGATTCAGACTGCAAGCGAGCAAGGAAAAACGCGAAGGCCGAGCGTGTGTGCTGCTGAGCAATTACAGCAAACCCGCTATCCCTCTGAACCTTTCCACAGAAGAGCGTTTTGGAGAAAGTGTGAAAAAGAACCACAGCAGAAAAAAGCATATCGCTGGAAAAAGCTTTAAAAGTGTTAGAGCTGGATGATTACAATTATCTTCCATTTTATTAAGTAATGAATAAATAATTTGGACACCTGCTCATTCACTGTGTCTTCTGAAATTAAGAGTATTAAAAACGTTGATGCTGCTTTTGTTGGAGTAAGTCTCTCTACTGTCCAGGGAAGACTTTGGAGCATTGCTGTGATCATCCCAACTCATCCCAAAAGTATTGGATGGAGCAGAGAACACAGTTCCACATTACTGAGGGGATTTATACCCCTCCAGCCCACACCTGGCTTTAGACCTGGTGCCAACAGGTTCATGTTTTATTAGATGAGTTGTCCACAAACATTTGGACATATAGTGTACATAAACAACTGTGTTTTGGACTTTGGACTAAAGCAGCTCAAACCATGACAGACTGCAGAACCTGCACACTGGACTTCAGACAGACTGGACTGTGTGTCTCAGACTCTAGGAGCTAATTTACTAATGAAATGTAAACAGAGGACTTTGTACTGAGTCACAGTCCAGTTCTGGTTCTGCTCAGTCCAGGTAAGACACTTGTGATGTTGTCTCTGGTTCAGGAGTGTTGATATTAGGAATGTGGCAGCTGTAGCTCTGAGAGATACACAGTGTTTATACTCACCATGTAATGTTCTATTAATTTCCAATAATAATAATAATTATTATTATTATTTATTTATTTATTTATTATTATTATTATTAATTATTATTATTATTATTATTATTATTATTAAACTGATCAACATTAAGACAAAAGGCTTGAATGATGTCCCTTTATGTGTAATGATTATAAAATATGACAGTATCAGCAGATACACTGATACGGTACCCAGTGTTTGGAGTAACGAGGTACAAAGTAATATGTTACAGTAATGGGATTACTTTTTCCTGTAAAAGCATTACAGACTAGACTCATAATCATATTACTGTCACATGCTGAGCGTACTAAGATTAAGACTCCAGCCAGTACCAGTTTCCATGTGTAGTGACATGGTCCAGATGTGCTTTTGTAGACTTGGGCTGATTGTTATGACCAAAGTAATAAGCACAGTGAACTACTAAACATGACCTTTTATTTTAATATCACAGATATAATCAAAGGAAATATTATTCACCATCCATCCATCCATCCATCCATCCATCCATCCATCCATCCATCCATCCATCCATCCATCCATCCATCCATCCATCCATCCATCCATCCATCCAAATATACAGTATATAGTGGCATGTAAACGTTAGGGCACCCCGGTTAAAATGCCATGTTTTTATGATGTAAATAATCAGACCAAGACGAACTTTTTAACCTTTAATGTGACCCATAATCTGTACGATTCCACTGAAAAATAAAAAACTAAACAATGTGGTTAAACCCTTAAACTAATACTCTGTTTAAAACTGGCATTTTGGAGTTTATCAGCATGGCACATGATGACTTGGCAATCTGTGCCCACTTTTCCTGTCGGATTGTGAGGGCATCTCCTGTGTACAGCCCTCTTCAGGTCAACACACAGGTTTCCACTCTCAAATTCCTGCAGCTCCATTAATGTTGCTGATGTTTGTCAGGCTCCTGGACCACTTTTCTTTTGTCTTTTCATCAGTTTTGGAGGGACGTCCAGTTCTTGGTCACTTCTCTTTATTGTGTGGTATATCTAATGTCTTGGGAATGTTTTGTCTCTTTGTTTTGACTGATGCTCAGCAGTGAGATGCCGTTGATGCTTTATAAGCTCTTTGTGGCTTTGACTGTAAGTGTAACTGAGTAAATAATCTAGAACAGCTGAATATTTGGGGTTAATCAGAACGACTTTAAATGAAGGCAGCTGTGTATTAACTCTTATTGAACATGAGTTTATATGTGATTATAATATCTGAACGATAATTCTGAACACAACCACACCACATTTCTGCAGTCATTTGCATATGCATCAACATAAAATAGTCACTATTTTAGGTTTTATTAGACCGTCTCAGTCTGCTTTTCAATGCAAGTTTACAGATTATGGGTCACATTAAAGATGGAAAATGTTCTGAAATTATTCATCTTAGTCTGATTTTTTAACTCAAAGAAACCTGGCATTTTAACAGGGGTGCCTACACTTTTGCATGCCACTATATATACACATACACTGTTCAAAAAAATAAAGGGAACACTAAAAGAACACATCCTAGATCTCAGTGAATAAAATATTCCAGTTAAAATCTTAATTTATTACATAGTGGAATGTGTTAAAAACAAAATAACATAAAAATGATCTATGTAAATCTAAATTATTACCCCTTGGAGGTCTGGATTTGGAATCATACTCAAAATCTCATACCACCCTCATGTAGTGCTTTTCCACCAAAATAACTCTGGTTCTTGAACTGGTGCCGTTCGGGCTTATGAGAACCTCGGTGCTTTTTAGTGGAGCAGCCCGCGTTTCCACTAGTTGAACCGAGGATACGTCACGGTGTACGTCATCAACAAAGCGGAGTTATAAACAAAGATGGCGGAGCACATCGACTACATGCGAGCGTTTGTGCTCTTGGTACAAATGTTTGTTTCACTTCACAAGTCAAATCTAGAGCCGGTACATTCTCTCGTCCAGCTCCACTGTGCGATAGCTCCTTTTTAGAGTCTCTGTAGTCCTTTTTTAGCTTCTTTAGCTTATCTATCACTCGCTCTCTTGAATGAACAAAACCTGGCCGAGCTAAATCCTCCACCAGCTCGCTGTAGAGTTTCTCCTTTCAAATACTCCCCTCAAGTTTCTCCTGAAACTCCGGAGAACACCAAATAGATAACAAAAACTGAGTTTCTTCAGTGGACCACTGTACGCTATGAGTCGCCTCAGTGCGCAGGCGCGTTTGGTTCGCACTGAAAAACTAAGTATTTTTTGGTTCCCGCTGCGAACGAACGTTCCTGGTTCGGGCCGGTATTTTTGTTGGTGGAAACGCGCCGAACGGTTCAAAATTAGGTTCTTGAACCAGAACGGTGCCGGTTCCGTGTTGGTGGAAAAGCGCTACTGGAGTCTGTTTCTGACAGTTTGAGCAGAAACATGGATATTAGTGGTCTGCTGGAGGTCATTTTGCAGGGCTCTGGCTCTGCTCCTCCTGTTCC
>BRDA01045932.1:0-16828 GCA_036984385.1 Crenuchus spilurus
AGCATACAAGCGGTGGGCAGCCCTATTCATAGTGCCCGTGGAGCATTTGGGGGTTACGTGCCTTATTCAAGAGGACTTCAGTCATATCCTGCCATCCAACCAGTGACAAGACCAGGTCCCTAACCACCAGGCCATGGTTGCCCCTGCCGTATATTATGGAAAAACAAGTTTTTTGATGTAAACATTTAATATGCAATTCACCAGAATGTCTATAATAGGTTTTCAGTCCATTCATCAATGAAACCTCCATTCAACTTTGGTTGCATGAATATGACAAACTACATTTCACCTGTCCAAAATAAAGTGTCCTGAAACTCAATCGCAACTTCAAGCATCTCAACTTCTTGAAACAAGTTGCGTGAAATGGCCAATTAAATCACAGATACTGAAAAGTGAAATCAGTCATTTGTAATGATGCCATTCAATGATGTAAGCTGCAAAACACTTTTCAGTTCACTGTAGTTGTGGCATCACAACTGTGAATACATTGCACAGGATCACTCATTCAGCCTGAGGCGGTTCCCATTCAAGCTAATGTGAAATTTTGCTACACAACAGTGAACGAACAGAGTTCTTTGGAGTAATGCCATATTGGCTGGATCAAAACATTGTTCAGTTAATGGTTCTTAACATTTTTGAATACTCTTTTCTGATTGGCTGACAGTTGCTTTTAAGTAGATTTGTTTAAAAAGTGAGCTCTGGAAGCTTTGAATGTTAACCAGAACAACTAAACAGACTAGACTAGCCAACATTTGGCAAATGCTCTTATCCAGAAAGGCTTATAATTTCAGTCATGTTACATTTGGAGTTGACTGTAGCATTGGGAGCCTTGCCCAAGGACTCCTATTGATATAGTATGGTGAACTTGTGCAGGCTGAGGAGTGAACCACAGTCTACATGTTGATGTCACAACAATAATAAACTCCCTTTTTGGGGTATAACCCTCCCTGATGCACTTGCCGATCACTATTGACTTAATATCCAAAGCAAATTATCAATAAAACTTTGTATCTAAATAATTAATAATAGATTGTGTTGCTTGTTTGTTTTCCACAAATTTGGTAGTGTTGGTAGATTTGCCAGCCTCGTGGTTGCTAAACTGTTCATTACTTTCACCACTGAACTGGAGGCTGCAGCTGTTTCTCTTCCCAGGCGCTGAATCCACAGATGTCTTTGTGTTGCTTTACTTTATTCAACAACAACAAATTGTTACCAGATTTACATGTGGCATTACATCCACACACTGAGCCTTTTTTGTGCATTTTGTGCTGTCATCACAATTTGTAAGTAAATTCCAAGTGTTTTGTGCACCATTCCTGTCTGTGAAGCAATGTCCATCCATGCTTTAAAGGCCTTTGTTTACAAACAAATCCATAAACATGGATTCATTCTATACCAACTACTAGCTTAACCAATGTTATCCTTCTTTATGACAACGTAATAACTACCACAAACAGCCTGGCTTCTTGTGAGATTACTTCTCATGTTTTCTTTGTATACATAAATACACAAAAAGGCCTAAAGGTGTGGCAACCGGAGTATAATCAGGATAATGGCCTTTGACGTGTCCTGTTTTACCAAATTAATTAACTTGGTAGAGAAAAATCAACACAGTCTCACACGAAAACGTGGCAGGGTTGACTTTCTCAAGTACCGCGCCTGAACGTCTACCCAGTGACGTTTACTACTCGTTCGGAAACCCCTGGATTTTGCGTCATCACCCGAGTGCAGCCGAACGTCCGCCATATTGCTACCTAACTAGTTGGCGCTTGGTGATGCATCGACAGTTATTACACCAACATTTGCCAATTCCATCTGCTCCCGTATAAATGCCCGCGCCTTGGTTACGTTCCGGCGCTATAAAACCATTTAACCCACTTATGTGAAGAGTTTTAACTTGCTTAGCTTATCTAGGCTAGCATTAGCTAGTTAGCTTATTGCTAAACTAGCATTAGCTAGTTAGCTTATCGCTCATACAAACAGTGCAGGCGTCTTTGTTGATCCCCATTTATCCCTGCATCTTAAGTAATGCCCTGTTAATGAAAAATCCATCCATCCATCCATTATCACACCCACTTAATCCTTATCAGGGTTAATTAAAAAATATAAATCTGAAAGCACAAACAGCAAAGTAATATGGCGGACGTTCGGCTGCACTCGGGTGATGACGCAAAATCCGGGGGTTTCCAAACGAGCAGAAAATGTCACTGGGTAGACGTTCGGGCGCGGTACTTGAGAAAGTCACCCCTGCCACGTTTTCGTGTGAGACTGTGTTGCAAATCCACTTTGCATTCATTCATTTCTTATAATGCGACACCTCAGCTGCCATTGTGCCTGCCAACTACCACATAATGTAATGCTTGTGTACCAATTAAAGAGACTAATTTCCAAGCCAAGCCACTGTGAAACCTTTGTGCTTTAGAGTTTAAAGCTGGAATGTGATTTTGTAGCTAAGACAAAACTGGAGCTCCATTGTGCCATATGTGGTGGAGCATCCCAGGCTCCCCTAAGTATCGCAGGCTCTTGTGCCCATGTTTTCCAGTGTCCTGGCCTCCAGACACTCCATTTCCCATCAGCATTTACCTCCCTCATCTACTGTTTTCCATTCTCTAGTTTCCCATTCTTATCTGAACTCCACTTTCCAGAATCCTGGTAGAACCCCTCTCATCATGTGACCTCCGTCCCAGCTGAACCTTGTTCCCCTTCATCAACTCTCTTATATAGCTGGTTCTCTCATTGCGAAGCATTGCATCTGCCTTAGTACACACTGAGCATATTTCTCTGTTATGCCTTTTCGTGTTCCAACCTAGCTTCCGTCTTCGACCTTGTTATTGCCTTGGCCTTTGTATTTCTTCCTTGTTGCATTTAGCCTTCTGCCTTAGTGTAGCCTTTGTCTTTGTAGCTGTAGTTATTTGTAGTTTCTCCTAGCATTATCTCATTTGTTGTCTGTACTGTAGTTCGTAGCGTCTTCTGATTTCTTGTCTGTGTATTAGTGTTAGCTCATTGTACTTCTTGTTATTAGCTTCCTTAGTCTTTCTGGCCTTCCATATTTATTCCTGTCTCTGCCAGCCTTCTGACTACTCTTGTGATATTCCTTGTCTACATTTTGCCCATATTGGTTTTGACCGTGGAATATTTATTGGATTACGGCTTTGAATTGTCCTTACATATTCAGTAAACTTCATTTCTTATAATCTGCATGTGTCTGTTACCTTTCTGTTTCCCAACCTTGACAGATGGAATATCTCACCACTGAAACTCTGTAAATAAGTTACCATGTTGGGTGTTAACACCTCTGTGAAGTATCACTGGCTGGCCCAGGTTTGGGAAATGCATATGAAGAGGCAGCTGGTTGGTGCTACTCATTGTGCCTCCATGGTGCTACCTCCATACACTATTTCAGTTTCTCACAAACATAATCAGTATTTTAATGTTCATAACATGCCCCTTAATGTGAGCCTGAAGTGACCTGAGAATTGTTTGAGCTGGAGGTCGAGCTCGGTGGACCCAAGCCAAACACTCTTCGTTCGATGTTTCTTTACTCTGCGAAGGTGTATGTGAGCTCAGCTGGGCTGTAATTTTGATCCTCAGTCTTGGACAGAGAGAAAGAAATGGGGAGAGAAAGAGAGAGAGAGGGTGCAGAAGCTTAAAAATGAACATAATGAAGACTCGTAATGTGTCGGAGGAGCAAACAGAACTAATCATCGACCACCCGTCTCTGTGTTACATTAACTTATTAAAGCTCTGTGAATTGCATGGTCGCTTTGCTTTAATCAGGCCTTCCCAGACCCTCGTAAAGCCACGAGTGCATTTACATAAAAGTCTCCATAAAGTGGAGCAGTGAATCTGAGCATGAGGGGTCCTCATATTTAGGGTAAGACTCATGATTAATGACAGACTCATCATGAGCTCATTCACCTGAAGCATCTGGTTCAAAAAGTTAGTCATTCAGGCTCATGTAGAGCAGAAAGCTGCTAATGAAATAAAGCTTACCTAACCTGGAATAATCCATTCAGAGTGTATACATCAGCCACATCATTACAACCACCTCCTTTGTTGGCCTCTTCTTCAATGATCAGGACAGAGCAGGTATTATTTGGATGGTGGGTCATTTTCGGATGTGGTGGTGGGCTGGTAGGAGTAGATCAGACAGCTGCTGATGTTTTTAAAAACCTCAGTGTCACTGCTGGACTGAGAAGAGGCCATCAACCACAACTATTCCTCCTGCGGGCAGCATCCTATGATCACTGATAAAGCACTGGTGGACACGGCATCTGATATACTGACACCAGAGCAGCACACACAGCAACACACCACCACCACATCAGGGTCATGATACTGAGAAAGTATGTGGTTTTAATGATTGGTGTATAGTTATATACTTAACATGTACCCCAGAGGAGGTGGAATGGCATTGGTTCTTTGAAAGTTTACATTAGTGGAACGCTCCTGGGTGCTAAATAGAACCATTGTCAAAAATTACTTTCAAGGACCAAATACATCAAATTCTCCACATAGAATAAACACTTAAACTCAAAAGATCAATATTAGAGCAGCACTGATATGGAGCTTTAGGGTCACTGATCATTCACAACTAATTGTGGCAGACAAAGATATTATACCCATCATTCCAGCAAACAGTTTCAATGCAAATAATGCAATGTTCACATTCACATTACATTATGGCAATTAACAGGCATTACAGGTAAGGCCCAGCAACAGACACTGTGAAGTCTAGAAGAAGGAAAATTCCTATTGTATAAGCTACACAAGTCTCCGTGTAATTTTCAGCCATCATTTCAAAATAGTACCAATAACAGTAGTTTAGTTGTCAATTTAACTGCAAATAATATCAGCCAAGAATATATTGTGCATCCTTAATAAATATTATATGAATGGAAAACATTAAATGTTTGATTCATTATATAGCATTAAAAGGAATGTAACTAAGAATAGTGGAACCATTTGTGCTGGAACATAAGCAAAAAAACATTCTCTATCAGTCAGCATAGTGCATATATATATATAAAATAGTATGTGTTGTATACTGAAAATGACACAATGACAATAAACCATCTATGTGCACTGTGTCAGAAACCTCACTCCACCAGACTGGTACACAGTGAGAGACTGTAGCTCAGGTCAGTTGGATTAGCCATCCTCTAAACCTGTGTTCACCAACCATCCTTCAGGAGATCTACCTTTCTGTAGTTTTCACCTCCATCCCAATCTAACACAGCTAATCCAGAACATCTGAAGATCTGAAGGTAATAGTTAAATGGATGAGGTGGAGTTAAGATTAAAGCTTATGCCTGTAGGTAGATCTCCAGGAGTATGGTTACTCTAGGTGTGTCAAATTCCAGTCCTGGAGGGCCGGATTTCTGCACAGTTTAGTGATCTTCCTGATCAAGCACACCTGATTCAATTCAGCAGGTAATTAACAGATTTAATTGTATTGTCAGAGCAGAGAAATCACCAAACAGTGCTGGACACCAGCCCTCCAGGACTGGAGTTTGACACCCCTGCTCTAGACCATTGTCGGTCAGATTCTGACTACATACAGGGGTGCTTGAAAGTTTGTGAACCCTTTAAAATTTTCGATATTTCTGCAGTAATATTAGCTAAATGTCATCAGATTTTCACAAGTAGATTAAGAGAACCAAATCAAACAAATTAGACAAACGTATTAAACTTGTTTATTTATTTATTGAGGAAAATGACCCAATATTACATGTCTGGGGATGCCATTATTCTTCTTTAACCCTTTGGAATCAGCAGACCTGCCTGCGGGAACAAAACCGAAATTCAGCATAAACACTCTTATAACTCTACATGCCCTGGAAACCTTGTAGGGTTTACGTTTCAAATATACAATTTGAATTGAAATAAATTTTTAGATTCTTGTGAGAGGAGCTTAAATAAGCGGACACACATCTGCGAGAGCGACTGAAACAGCTGTGCATATTTTCCCGCCAAAAGACGCGATCTGTAATTCATATAATAATGACATGGTAATTCCGGAAATTCCATCGGTGGGTTCCAGTGGCCTGGAATCTGTGGAATGTGACTTGAACAAAGAGCTCTCACCTGACTGTTCACACCTATCTCATAAATATTCAATGTAGAGTTAGTGACTGAGGAAAACAGAGTGTCACCTCACATTTAAGTTTTAGAAATAAAACCACATACAATTTCTATGACAATGACCAGTGCCTAGCCAACACCTCTGTTTATTCAGTTCAGAGCTCAAAAGGCTAGAAATGTTTAGAGTGTTTTTTCACAATATTTCAGCACATCTGAAAACAGGTTTTTGGAAAGTCTAAGTTTAGAGCAGATTTAATCAAAATATAGATTTATGACCCTCTTACTGTTTTCACACTGTTGTTGCTGAGTTTGTGCTGAACAAAAGCCTGTGTAACACTTTGGGGAAAAATAATTTTAGATGGGTGTAATTGGGAAAGAAAAGTCAAGGCATGTCAGACTCCAGAGGGTTCACCATTCTTTGGTTGAACGACTTGTGTATTTAAGGTCATTGTTTTGCTGCTTGACCCACATTCTCTTAAGCTTTAGCTCATGGGCAGGTGTCCTGATATTCTCCTTTAGAATTTACTGGTATAATTCATTGCTCCATCAATGATGGCAAACCATCCAGATGTAGCAAAACAAGCCCAAAATATGAAATGATCAATGATGTTGAGAATGGTCCACAACCCAAATCATATGTGGTCAATGGGGATCCTCTGACCAGTGAGTGAATGTAATAGCATGCCATGCAGTTCTTCTGTATTACAGTGAAAGAGCTCCTGAGAATGAACATGGAGACATATCTGACAGCCTTCATTATATTTGTCTTCACATAGAACTGTGTAAAAGCAGTGTTGTATTATCCAGGCACTTGATATTAATATGGACTCGAATACTTAACATAGCCTTGTTTGCCCTGGATTGTCTGTGTTGAGTGTTATAAGATCGGATGTGTTTGTGTGTGCGAGTGAGAGAGAGAGAGAGAGAGAGAGAGAGAGAGAGAGAGCAAAGGAGGACAAAGCAGGAAAAGAACAGCCTTGTGGCCAGGGGTAATCCCCAGCCTCTTTTTCTTCAGGGTTTTTGGGATATATAGTAAACCCTTTTGGAGCCTGTGATGTTTTAATTTCTGTCGTGACTCATTTCTGCGTTTTGTTGTGCATGAATTTATCATCCATCTCTTTTTGTCACGTCGGGCCTGAGGTTACACGAGTGTGGGCAGAGGAGGGTGAACTTATGTGAACTGACTGACATTTAGCTTTCTCCTGTTTCTCTCTGGAGCTGCTGGCTGTGTCCCAAACTATGCCCTATTCACTATATAGGCTGCCTTTTTGAGAAATAGTAGAAATAGTTTATTGCACACGTACGTACTGTTGTAATTAGACTAGATTCAACTTTGCCAATGTTATTGCACAACATAGAATTTGACCTCCACTTTTAAACCATCCGTGCAGTGAAACACACACTAATGAACACACATGAGAACTTGTGCCCAAAGCGGTGGGCAGCCCTATTCACGGCGCCTGGGGAGCAGTTGGGGGTTAGGTGCCTTGCTTCAGTCATGCCCGGCGACCTTCCAATTACAAGACCAGATCCCTAACCCCCAACTGCTGAGTGGCGTTCACTATCAGTACTGGGATTCGAACCCCTGAGGTCTGACTTGGCAACACTGCACTGTGTTCTAATGTAGGGAACAGTGATTAGGGGACTATTTCTCTTTCCTCTAATAGTGTTTATAGAGATATAATAAAGGAAAGAAATTAGGAGACCTGGTAACAAGCTCTTTCCTTTGGTTCGACACATGGTTCAGAAGTTCAGACTATAAGAACTTTGTAAGGCATGTCTGTTCACACACTGTCAAATACCTGGAAATTAGAATATTGTAAAAAACATTTTTTTAATATTTGGCAGCATATTACAAGCCTTTTTAAAATTGTTTATCAGTTTGGCTTATAGCTTATAAGCAGGCCAATCATGTACAGTAATATGATGGTCAGAAGTAGTCGTGGGCAGTTGCTGGGCATCTACATAAAGCTTGTCAACAGATGTAAGCATGAAGTGCTCTAAAATCTCCTGGTAGATGTTGTCTTTGAACTTGGTTGGGGCTCCTTTACCACAAATTACTGGGGTCCAGGTAGCTTTGATCGTGGCCTTTAGCTCATCTGTATTGGGTCTAGTGTTTCTCATCTTCCTCTTGACAATACATCATAGCTTCTTTAAGGGATCGTTTCTGTTCCACATAACAATGTTCCCTGCATTGCTCCAGTGTTGAGAGGAGGGATTAGGGGACAGATCCCCAATAATAATATAATATTGTGACAAAGGTAATTATTCATGTAGTGACATATTTCAAGCCTTTTTGTTTTAATGTTGAAACAATTTTAATAGTAATTTACTCCAAATTAAATATTCTTATAATTTGAGTTATAAGCCAAACTGATCAACAGTAACAAAAAATGCCTGAAAATATCACGTTATGTGTAATGAATATAACTTTTTTAATTAATTATGAACAGTAATGAACTTTTTCAACAATATTTAATTTTTTTATGTGGCACTATATCAGGGGTCTCTAATGAGATGCAGACATTCAGAGAATATATATTCTCAGAAATAATAATATGCTGATTAAAGCTTTTAAGGCCGTTTCCTGTAGTGTCGGTATTCACACTGAAATGGGCGTGGTCAGTTAGCGGTGCTCCATTTCTATTACTCTCGGCTATGCCCACAGGACACTGATTGTGTAGGTAAATGTGGTTGCTCACTGCTAGATAAAGACGTGAACATTTCTTTAAAAGGAGATAAATGACCATTTGATAAAGAAAGAGCAGAGGATGAAACTTCATGACAGAGTTGTAACCAACAGCCATTAGACTCCTCTAGTCCAATGGAAATAAGTAGTTTGACACTCGAACGTTTATACCAACCAATTTTTTAAATCGGTGAACACCAGGAAATACTGATGACAGTTTTTCTTTAAAAAACCCCCGAATATATCACGTTGTTGCCAGTAAACAGCCCTATTTTTCCAGTTTTGATTTTCATATGATACCTCCCCCAGTCTCATCCGTAGTCAACATCCGTCCGCATCCAACCACAGCTGACCGGTCCACAAGAAAGTATTTAAAATTGCTCTACAGTACAGAAACGGGGATCCCTGTTCTGTATAGTGCTCCAATGAAGGGAGTAGTGATTAGAGCGATGGAAGTGGGATGACGTCCTTTGAAGTGTCCAGTTATTCCTTAACTCACCTTGTCTATTAATTTCTTATAACAGCACTCGTTACTTGGCGTCACATCCTCCTGTTTATCATCCTCTGAGAAGTCTTTCAGTCGTTTCGTCTTTCTCTGTCTAGCTTTTCCTCTGTTTGTGTTCCATGTGGTTTTACTACATTAGCTTTGGCCCTCACCACTGTTATGGACCCAGTCTCTACCCCACAACCCCAACACCACCACCACCCTACACCTTTTGGCTTAACATGCTTGATAAACATTGTCATTTGCTTATATGTGTGCACCATATGAGCGTTTTTCTCAGGAACCCCGTCTCCCCCTTTTCCCTCCCATGAGTATTACCTTCTGTTTGATCCAGATGAAGTGCATGTGACTGTTCCTTGGCTGTGTGTGTGTGTGTAAGTATGTAAGACCAGGAGCCTCTGCTGTAAAGAGCTCCAGAAGCTCCACAGGAAATAAAGAGCAGTAGGAAGCTGCCAGCCGTCACACTTCAGTCTTTTATGTGGCTTTATAGGGTGTCTAGCATCATAGGTTGTTTGGACCTCATAACTGATGTTGATGCACTTTCTGAGCTGGTGTTGAGTGGGACAGGGGGGTGTTAGGCTTCAGGCATAATTATTGCCACTCGCCCTGCTAAGTTAAATCAGTTCTCCAGCGTTTTTCAGGCCTGATCTTGAGCTGTCACATAACTGTTGGAAACGAAACTTCCTCCATTCTTTAACTTTTGTGCACAAAGATGTAATGATGGAAACATGCAGATGTTTAAACATTACTGCGGGAGTTTGATTGTTTTCAACCACAAGAGCATTAGTGAGGTCCGGTACTGATGTTGGATTAGTTCTAGACACTCCAACTCATTCCAAAAGTTGTATTGAACTCCATGAACTCGGGTTCTTGAACTGGCTCAAGGAATTTTAGAACCTTGGAGCTATCCAGCTAACCAGCCCACATTTTCACTAGTTTTTTTAAGCCAATTTCTGACCCGCCCATTCGTTGACTCTCCCCATCACTTGTAATGTCTCTGACTCTAGAAGGAGGCAGACTAACACGGGCCTCCTCCCATGCATGTGAAGTCAAGCTCCGCCTCTTTTCTAACTGCTGTAGTTACATTTCCGCCGGGCAGCCAACACGCTTGAATCAAGCGCAGAATTGCCAGTTCTGATGTATCGCCTGGCAGATGCCTGAGCCAGCCCACATTAGTTAGTGGTGCTGGAGTAAGAGTGCCATCTTACCCACCGAGAGAGAGCATGGCCAATTTTGCTCTCTCAGGCCCCAGCTGCCAAAGGCAAGCAGCATGACAGGGATTTGAACTTAGATCATAGTGACGGCGCCTTAGTCCAAAGAGGATGTAGCACAACATTATAACAATGCTAGTGAACTCCAGACGACAACAACAGACAGACACTGTTTCTTCAGCTGAACACAGCACACTCTGAGACTTTTCTTTACAACTTGACACGCCCACAGCTGTCGACATGGTTCAGATTGAAGAACCTACTATTCTTTGGAGAAGCAGCAAATGGTTTAAAATGAGGTGCTTGAACGAGAATGGAAAAGGTTCCAAAAACAGGAGTATCATGGTTCCACTTCTCCAAATCCCAGCGTTGGGAAGCTTTGGACTCTTAGCTGATGCTTGGCATTAGGGCATGACTTTGCATCTCTCATGTTTTCTCATGTCAATCTCTTCAATTATTTCATTTTCACAACCTATCATTTTCTTAAGACAGAGGAATGCGTTTGAGATGTCAAGATAACAAACACTGTTATACTTAAATAAGTTAATGTTGTATTATTAACGTGGAAGAATTGTTTAATGCTATTACGCTTCATCTTTTAGTTCTTTTATTTGTAATTTTAAAGTCAGTGCAGGAACACGGAGATCTTTCTTTCTCTCTCTCTCTCTCTCTCTCTCTCTCTCTATTTCCCTCACTCTCACTGTTAGATCTGTCACTGTGTGGGGGGGGGGTGTCTTTGAATCAGCTGAATTAGCCGCAGTGTTGAAATGAAGACCAGATGTGACTGTGTGTGTGTTTGTGTGTGTGAGTGAGTGTGTGTGTGTGTGTGTGTGTGTGTGTGAGTGAGTGTGTGTGTGTGTGTGTGTGTGTGTGTGAGAGAGAGAGAGGTTTATGCCATGTTGCCATGTTGTGGGGACCAGGACTCACATTGTTGGGACCTCTCCTCTTTGTGGGGACCACAACCTAGACCATTATTTTGAAGGTGCAGACATGGTTAAGGTTTGGTTGAAGGAAATGATTGGAAGTCTATGTAATGCCAAGTGTGTGTGTTGGCTAGTTCATTGATCCATTTCTGCTGACAGCATAGATCTCATTCTTATAAATTGTGATTATTTTTGTAATTGTCACTCATAGACACCATAAAGTCATTTCCCTTTCAAGTAAGAATCATACAGCAAGCTTTGTGTCATTTGATGGGTGTGTCAGAGGTGTTAACCAATTATCACTGAGCAACCCTGGACTGTTTTTAGAATAACTCGCAATATGGGGCAGCTAATAAGAACAGAGATCTTTTAGATGATGGTGTAAAGAATATCCAAGAAGGCACGTATGAAGGTATTCCAGACACTATGATGTAGTCTGACATTGCTTCATTTTTTACAAATTTCACCCATCTAAAATAAAAAAATCCCAAAGTGTTACACAGGCTTTTGTTCAGCACAAACTCAGCAACAACAGTGTCAAAACAGTAAGAGTGTCATAAATCTATATTTTGATTAAATCTGCTCTAAACTTAGACTTTCCAAAAACCTCTTTTCAGACGAGCTGATATATTGTGAATAAACACTCTAAACATTTCTAGTCAAGACTTTCAGAACTGAATAAACAGAGGTGTTGGCTACACACTGCTCATTAACAAATGTTAAAATGGCTTAAGAAATGGCTTAACAAATGTGAGGTGACACTGTGTTTCACCCTACATTGAATATTCATGAGATACATGTGAGATTACATGTCTTTTGTTCACATTCACTTTCCATAGCCGCTATTCCACCAATAGAATGTCCGGAATTGCCATGTCATTATCCTATGAATTGCATCACTCCCACAAACATGTCTTTGCTTATTTAAGTTCATCTAACAGATATCTAAAAATATATTTCAGTTCAACCCATATATACTGTACATTTAAAATGTAGACCCTTTACGGTTTCTGGGGTATGTTTAGTTTTGTTTCTAGGATAAAATTTTACAGTGTTTTTGCTGAATTTTGTTAATATGCTGCTGCCAGGAGCCCTGACTCTAGATGGTTAACAACCTGTGTTAATCATCATAACATTTCAGGACATCTGCTGAGCTCACATTATGGAAATGCTTGTCTTCCTTTGAGGGTGCAGTAATAAAAGCAGCCTGTATAAACCTAAAGGATAAAAGAGGCTGGAAAATAGAGGATGAATTATATTTAGCACACAAATCCACACATAAGTAGACTGTAGAACCTGGGCTCTTTAAAGTCAGAGCCCTTGGAATAAATCTGTCACCATGAAGTTGGTCCTGGAAGCTATAGAGCATCTTCAGCTTCAGGACCTTCTTTCTTATCAGCATCTGCGTCATCAAGTCAGACGTAATGGGCTTAATCTAAACTTGTCTTCATTATGGCTTCAGTACATTTCCTCTCTGGTGATCTGTCATTAGGCTGGGCGTCCGCTCTGTAGAGAATTCTGCCATTAACTCCACTGAGTAAAACACATACTGATTCATTCACTCTCAATTTATCTCTCTTTGGTGGTCTGTTGTCTTCCTTTGATCTCGATCTCGTAAACCCTTCGTCCAGATCTTTCTCTGTCCATCTTGTGTGCGTGTTGATAGGGGTCACATTCCAGTGACCGCAGGATCAGCGGGGTCATAGCCCCTGCTCACAGGCATTTCTATCAACTAATGGGATTACACAGAAATCACTTCTTCTATAGCGTTGCATACACTGTATCCAGAACGTCTTATCTCACAACTCGTATCTCCATAGACAAGCATAGGCAATAGAACAAGTAAGACCAGTAGGGTCACCATGTCCAATGATAGTCTTCAATGAGATTGTTATAAAGCCCCCCCAGCATTGAGCTATGGCGCAGTAGAACTGTTGGTGCCCTCTTGGTGCCAACATTTCACTGCCAGCCCTAAACAAACTACCTTGATGGCCATCTTTGCAACACCATACCTGCATAGACTCTCATGGTATATTTTTTAACCCCGCTGTGTCGGTCATTTCTCTTGTTAATCTCCAGATTTCATAATGAAATCAAATGGGTATTTTTCAAGAAGTGTGTGTCATAGAATTTGGCAACCCTACCCATTGGCAGAGCTGAGCACACTATCCTGCCTGATATGCATCACATGGTACTGAACTGCCCAGCAGCATTGTTATGGGTGGGCATTCAAGGAAAGTTCTGACGTCAGCCCTGAAAGCGTTTTGAAAGTGAAAGTAAAGTTTGTATACTCCTACCCTGTACTATGTACAGTTGTCAGGTGAACCCACCCCCATGATGTTTAAAGAGATGGAGACTGACAGTAACCCAGAAAAGCTCTCATTTTCACAGCCTTAACAGTAACCCGGCTCATTCTGTTGAGGGATGGGACTTTTCCCGAAATGAATGCCATGTTGAGTGTTACAAGCATTCCCATTCATTTTTCAACCAGTAACTGCTCAGCTTGTAATATAATGACTGTATTATTTCACAGATAACCCTAAACCCAGCACCATAAGTAGAAAACAAACAGTGAGCCATTTGATCTCAGAAAGCAATAGTCAAAAGAGCCAGTTCCCTTGAATTCCCATTACTAGCACAATGTCTTGATCTTCTCAATTTCACTGTGAAATTGCACAGAACCCATAATAATGCTAATGTCCAGCTTTTTTCTAAGACTGAGACCATTGCTGACTCAGAAATGCTTTTACTTTACCGGTTGCTGATGATTTCAAAATGACTGGAAACAACCACTTGCAAGCAATTCTTATTGCAAAACCGAATTCTTACCCGGAGGCTGTAATTCCCTATAGACGTTTGTGCAACCTTTTACAATCCAGACCACAAAAAGTGAAACCTTGAATGCAGTATGAATGGATCTAACATGTTAAACTCATTCTTGGTGAATTCACCTCCAGTGATTATTTTCATTCATACAAATACTGAAAGGTCGTTAAATCACCTGGATGATGAGAGTATTGTCTGTATACAGCAGTCAGCCACAACATTAATACCACTCTCAGATGAAACAAATAACATTGATTATTTTACAACCACGATGCCTGTGAATGTTTGGGATACATTAGATGATAAGAGAACAGTTGGTACTTGTAGACAACGTGTGGGAGAGTGAAGAAAAATCTGAGGCACTTTCACAAGGGCCAAACAGTTATGGCCAAGATGGCTGGTGCGGAGCAGTGTGAAAGCAGCCAGGCTTGCGTGGTATTTTCAGTCAAGAGTGGTCAGTACCTACCAACACTGACCTCCAAATTCTCCAGATCTCAATCTGTGCAATGTAAAGTGGAACCTCAATTATCATACAATTCAAGTATCTGTAAGGATTTTTTTGGGGTAAATTTTGTCCCAGTTTTTGTTGATTGTTTTTGTCTGCTTGCCCACTTGACTCGCTGCTAATTTCATGAAAACAAAGCACCCACCTACGCATTCATTGTTCATTCTGCCTTTGTTTCTTGCTGTTTCTCTGGCTTTGTTTCGATTTGTTTCTCGTTTCTCTGGCTTTGTTTCGATTTGTTTCTCGCTGTTTCTCTGGCTTTGTTTCGATTTGTTTCTCGCTGTTTCTCTGGCTTTGTTTTCGATTTATTTCTCGCTGTTTCTCTGGCTTTGTTTTCGATTTGTTTCTCGCTGTTTCTCTGGCTTTGTTTCGATTTGTCTCTCGCTGTTTCTCTGGCTTTGTTTCGATTTGTTTCTCGCTGTTTCTCTGGCTTTGTTTTGATTTGTTTCTCGCTGTTTCTCTGGCTTTGTTTTCTAATAGTTTCTCGCTGTTTCTCTGTATTTGTTTTGATTTGTTTCTCGCTGTTTCTCTGTATTTGTTTTGATTTGTTACTCGCTTTTTCTCTGGCTTTGTTTCGATTTGTTTCTCGCTTTTTCTCTGGCTTTGTTTCGATTTGTTTCTCGCTTTTTCTCTGGCTTTGTTTCTCATTGTTTCTCACTTTTTCTCTGGCTTTGTTTCAATTTGTTTCTTGCTGTTTCTCTGGCTTTGTTTCAATTTGTTTCTCGCTGTTTCTCTGGCTTTGTTTCGATTTCTTTCTCGCTGTTTCTCTGGCTGTGTTTCGATTTGTTTCTCGCTGTTTCTCTGGCTTTGTTTCGATTTGTTTCTCATTGTTTCTCTGGCTTTGTTTCGATTTGTTTCTCATTGTTTCTCTGGCTTTGTTTTGATTTGTTTCTCATTGTTTCTCTGGCTTTGTTTCAATTTGTTTCTCGTTGTTACTCTGGCTTTGTTTTGATTTGTTTCTCATTGTTTATCTGGCTTTGTTTTGATTTGTTTCTTGTTGTTTCTCTAGCTTTGTATTGATGTGTTTCTCTTGTTTCTCTGGCTTTGTTTTTGATTTGTTTCTCGTTGTTTCTCTGGCTTTGTTTCGATAAGTTTCTCGCTGTTTCTCTGGCTTTGTTTTGATTTGTTTCTCATTGTTTCTCTGGCTTTGTTTCGATTTGTTTCTCGCTGTTTCTCTGGCTTTGTTTTGATTTGTTTCGATTTGTTTCTCTGGCTTTGTTTCGATTTGTTTCGATTTGTTTCTCTGGCTTTGTTTCGATAAGTTTCTCAATGTTGCTCTGGCTTTGTTTCGATAAGTTTCTCATTGTTTCTCTGGCTTTGTTTCGATAAGTTTCTCATTGTTTCTCTGGCTTTGTTTCGATTTGTTTCTCGCTGTTTCTCTGGCTTTGTTTTGATTTGTTTTGATTTGTTTCTCTGGCTTTGTTTCGATCTGTTTCTCATTGTTTCTCTGGCTTTGTTTCGATAAGTTTCTCAATGTTGCTCTGGCTTTGTTTCGATAAGTTTCTCATTGTTTCTCTGGCTTTGTTTCGATCTGTTTCTCGTTGTTTCTCTGGCTTTGTTTCGATAAGTTTCTCAATGTTGCTCTGGCTTTGTTTCGATAAGTTTCTCATTGTTTCTCTGGCTTTGTTTTGATTTGTTTCTCGTTGTTTCTCTGGCTTTGTTTTGATAAGTTTCTCATTGTTTCTCTGGCTTTGTTTTGATTTGTTTCTTGTTCTTTCTCTGGCTTTGTTTTGATTTGTTTCTCGTTGTTTCTCTGGCTTTGTTTCGATAAGTTTCTGGATGTTGCTCTGGATTTGTTTCTCATTGTTTCTCATTGATAATTCTCAAAACAAACTAAAACACTAAAGCAACAAGCATTGTTACTGCCTGAAAAGGGGCGCAAAAACAAATAGCAGCTGAGAACACATGTTCAAAACAAAGGCTGCTGGTTGGACCACACCAGCACTCTCTAAAACAGAGCATAAACCTGTAAGAGTGATGTTAAATGTTAATTTATCCATTTCATTAGTCTTTTGTATTTATTTTCTCATGTAAAACTATAGTTATTCTATATAAAATGTACAAACCGGATTCCAAAAAAGTTGG
>BRDA01045936.1:0-27500 GCA_036984385.1 Crenuchus spilurus
TTTAGTTGCATAAGAGCAGTGCCATCGCAGTGTGGTGTTTTCTTCATATCACAGCCTGTGGTTGTGTTTCTGCAGATCACTGAAGGAGAGTTTGTGTTCCAGCCATGGGCATCAGGACAACCTTCTTTCACAGCTGAAGTGCAACGTCTCACCGACTTAATTACTACACCAGAGGTATATGCTCTATCATATCAGGCACATACTGTACATATATACAAGTGTTGCTTGGAAGTTTGTGAATCCTTTAGAATTTTCTATATTTCTGCATAAATATGACCTAAAACATCATCAGATTTTCACATAAAAGGAGATAAAGAGAACAAAGTTAAACAAATAAGACAAAATATTATATTTGGTCATTTATTTATTGAGAAAAATTATGAAAAATTACATATTTGTGAGTGGCAAAAGTATGTGAACCTCTAGGATTAGCAGTTAATTTGAAGGTGAAATTAGAGGCAGGTGTTTTCAATCAATGGAATGACAATCAGATGTGAGTGGGTACCCCGTTTTATTAAACGTACAGGGATCTATCAAAGTCTGCACTTCACCACACAGGGTTGCAAGGAGCAAGTCACTGCTCTCCAAAAAGAACTTTGCTGCTCATCTGCAGTTTGTTAAAGATCACACAAACAAGCCAGAAGACTATTGGAAGAATGTTTTGTGGACGGATGAGACCAAAATAGAATTTTATAGTTTAAATGAAAAGCGTTATGTTTGGAGAAAGGAAAACACTGCATTCCAGCATAAGAAACATCCCATCTGTGAAACATGGTGGTGGTAGTATCAGGGTTTGGGTCTGTTTTTCTGCATCTGGGCCAGGACAGCTTGTAATCATTGATGGAACAATAAATTGTGAATTATATCAGAGAATTCTAAAGGAAAATGTCAGGACATCTGTCCATGAACTGAATCTCAAGAGAAGGAGGGTCATGCAGCGAGACAACGACCCTAAGCACACAAGTTGTTCTAGCAAAGGATGGTTAAAGTACAGTTACCAGAAATGTTTAGTTGCAGTTATTTTTGCAAAAGGGGGGGGTCACAGCAGATACTGAAAGCAAAGGTTTATATTCTTTTGCCTCTCACAAATATGTCATATTGGATAATTTTCCTCAATAAATAAATGACCAAGTATAATATTTTGTCTCATTTGTTTAACTGGGTTCTCCTTATCTACTTTTAGGACTTGTGTGAAAATCTGATAATGTTTTAGGTCATATTTATTCAGAATACAGAACAGGGTTCACAAACTTTCAAGCACCACTGTACCACTGAATATTGTGGAAAAAGTTAATCATATTTTAATTCAAAAGCTAAACTGTCAGGTTGTGTATTCATTACATGAAAAGGGGCATTTCAAGCCTTTTTTTATTATAATGTTGGTCAGAAATCCAGAATCTCAAATTATTAGAATATTTCTTAGGGTTTGAATAACTATTTAAACAGTATCAACATTAAAACAAAAAAGGCTTGAAATGCCAGATTATGTGTAATGAATATAGCATACTTAACCTTTTTAAATGTAGTTATGAACATAAACCTTTTCACTAAGCATTCTAATTTTCGGAGATGCACTTGTACACATACTGTAATGTTGTGGGGAAAGAGAACTGGAGATAGGACTGGAAGCCAAACAGACATTTATTCATATAACTACACAGACAGAGACAAGACCTCTACATACATTGACTGACAATAGACAATGGAACCATAAGGGGCTAAATAGGGTGGGTAATCAACAAAGAAGTGATACAGCAGGGGTGAATGATAACATAGGACAGATGTGGAACATTAAACGGCAGACTGGTCACTCCCACTGGTCTCGTTCACTCACGAGGCAGGGGCGGGGCGTGACACATACAGAAACATTCTAGTAGTTCCAGTTAGCAAAGTTAATCCTAGGGACCTTTTGTTCTGCACATTTCATGTTTCCTCTGTTCTAACACACTTGACCCAGCACATGAGGAGCTTGATAATTAGGTAATGAGATAAATCAGGTGTACAAGATGGGAGGAAGCACAAAAACAAGCACCTTTCTTTGGGAACCTCTGCAGTAGCTCCTTGTGCCTTGTTTCTTCAGGTGAACTGTTCCAGATGGCAGGGTTCAAGTGGGTCTCAGCCAATAGTGGAAGGTTCTGAGGCTCTGTGTATGACCTACTGGACCAGTGTCAATACTTGTGTGGCTTACTCCTTCAGGTAAAGACATTCTTGTAGTCTGTTGTTTAGTGGATAGTGACGTAAAAGGAATACTTGGTCCATTTTAGTAGATTGTAGGAACATTCTGTTTGAGATTTGGCTAAATTCTCTGAAAACATGGTGCAGATTTGATTGTTCTAAATTTGGAAATGAGCTGACATTTTCCGTAGTACACTTTTTCACAATTGTGCTTTACATAACATAACTGGATGTATAATGAAAATGAGAGAAAACATTGATTTAAACATTTTTACATTGGGATATGATCGGGTTCCTGGTTTGTTCAGTTAAAGTGTTGAATGAACTATAATTATTGACCACCCTAAATATTTTCTGTCCATTTCAGAGAACTTTTATGCATAAAGATAATCTTAAATACAAGTTGTTTAATACTTGACTGAAAATTCTGTGTAGTCAATGTCTGAAGTAACCTGTAGGCATCATCAGATGCTGAACATCTTCCTTCAGAGGTTTTTGTCTTCAGTAAGTAATTCTTGTTGAATTGCTTTAAAATTATGTTAGCAGTATGTTTTGGGTTACTGACTTACATAAGGGTGAAACGTGGAATAGTGCTCACTGTTTTCTGAGACATCTGGCTCAATCTGAGCAGTTAAGATGTTTCTGGACACTTCAAAGTTCATCCTTTTACAGTTGTCAGCAAAGATCAGTAAAGACAGATAAGGCAGTTGCACTTGCCATTATGTTTCATAGAACATATTTTTTAAAAAAGGTTTAGGAACATGCATCTAAGCTTAATTTGTTTCAACTGTATATGCAAAATACAGTATATGCAGATAGCAACACAAAAAAGATATTTAAATCCATCAACTTGTTAAATAACCACATATAAAACAATGCAAAATGACTTCTAAGGTTAGCAGAGTGAAGAATGGAAGCCTGGACCCACCAGCAGGTCCTAAGAATTTTAGAGCAATTCTGTTCTAATTGTGGGTTCTTATTCTTATTTTCAGCCTTATAATGGCTTGTTTTGCTAGCACATACACCTGAGAAACCCCATTTAGAAACTCCAAATACAAATGTCACATCTAGAATAAAGTTTGGTAGCACTCTTGTGTATTAACTAATGATAGATGTACACACATCTAGGAAAAACAACTGACAAGCCAATTGTCCAATTATTTATGATCCCATGAAAATGAGAGTACAACATTTAAAACAGGTTGTTATGCCTGCAAAGTTCCCCTGAACTTGGACAAATTGTCAGTCTTCACTTTAACTTTAAGTCCAGTGGTGCACAGTACAGAGCCAAAATAACAGAAATTGTCACTGTCAGTTTTTAATGGACTGTACTTTAAGTTTTTTTTTCACGTCTGGGTTTTCCAGACTTGTCGTTAGTCCCGTTTCCTTGCACTTACAGAAATTTCTTGTTGTCCAATTTATGCGATACATAATGTCAAGTAGGACATTTTTACTCTGAATTATTTTTGCTTTCCAGGATGCAAGTATTTATTTTCTCATTTTGATGGTTTTCTCTCCAATCACATGCAAAGGAGGCGTTCTGCACCTAACCATCTTTTATAACTGACATTTAAAGGGGACATACTATGAAAAATGTCTGGAATGCCTACCAACCAACAGAGTGAGCAGACATTTTTTTTGTGCTGCCAAGGTAAACATGGAATTTGACAACTTGATTTGGCTCCCCTTCTTAAGTAAATTGAGGACTTATTGTAATTAGCCCCAAACTCCATCTGAATATGTCCACCCATGGGTTTGATCATTATAGTCCACCATTTTGAAGTACTGCACACATAAGAGGGCAGAAGAGCTGAGGGGATAGTTTATTTTTGAGGTGACTTTCCAGCACCAGTTGGCAAAAAACTACTCATGCAACCGGACTTTTTACAGGCTTGTTTAACTTAACATGGCCCTGTGCGGATCTCTCCTGACTCAGTTTGGTATATGCTGGTTATTTTTTTGTCTAACTTACATCTCCATTACACTTTTATAATGGTATTATTATCAGGTTCAGTGACTGAAGGTGGTTATAATCTGGTGAGAGCACTAGCTAGCACTGCTTTGCTGTTGTACATGAGCAGCAGTGGTGGGGATTTTTCAACACAGAGTTGACAAATGAGTCATTAAGAGTGTCAGATTTTGGTCACTGACACTGAGGCCACTCCATGTTATATTAATATGACTCAAATTGTAATAGTACCTCTTATCTGTAGTCTTTGTGTGGTATTGGTTACAATTATGTGGCATTGAAGACTATAGTTTGAAACAGCAGGTGTTGAGAGTCAACTCCAGAAAACCCACAGTCATGAATCACTAAGTGGAGATGCCATGTGATGAAGACAGTTTAAATCTCATTGGCTAGACTCTTTGCTGACAACCCCGTGGAAGATGGGAGTGGGTTGAATAGTGAGTGAATCACCTCTCACTAGTTCTTGGGTTCAAGTCCCCATCTGGGTGGTTTCCATGTTCTCCCCGTGTCTGCATGAGTTTCCTCCAGAGACTCCAGTTTCCTCCCACAGTCCAAAAACATGGTAATCAGGTGAATTTACTACTCTAAATTACCCTGGTGTGTGTCCTAGTGCTTGATGCAGTCTTCCAGGTGCAAAGAAGCTTCTGGTTGAAAATATGATGTGTGTGAATGGCTGCTGCTTCTCGCCGGTGTGTGGGGTTGAGTTCTAAGGGTGTAAATGGATTGTGTTAATTGTAAAGCGTCCTTGGATTTGAGAAAGACGCTATGTAAGTGTAACATTCATTCATTCATTCATTATCATTTAAAGGAGCATGTGCTAATATCGGCCATTCTGAGCAAAGGCACAATGAGAGTGGTGCTGTGGTGCTCTGTCCTTGTGGTATTTTGATAAAAGTGTGTGACAGATATTTTAAGACTTCCAGGAAACTGTTACCTTGTGGAAAGAGGTATAATATGTCACCTTTAAATCATACTTAGTAACACAGTTCACAAGAAGGAATGCTATTGAATATTCTGCATGTGCTGACAATAGAGCTCCTCAGTTTGTCTTTAGCACTGTTGAGTTATGTGCTATTTATGAGGGGAGTGTTTATTTATTAAGCAGAGAGAAGGACTGTGTTATTTACATTCCCTGGGAAGAATGTGGTTAAAGTTTGGAGTAGTTCCTATTGAAATGCAGCATGCACTTTTAGTGGAGGCTGCAACTATGTAACATTTTTAAGGCAGAGTTGGTGAGATTTTGACATCATTTTTTTATCTCTGATATCTCATATTGATCAGAGAAAGCAAACATAAGAGAAAGTGCTTTTACTTCAGAGGGAGTCTACTTGAGTAGAGATTATACATTCCCTTAAGAAATTAAAAGAACCAATGGCATTTAAATATACAGTACTTTCTTATGCGTTTGTTTCTTGCCAAATGTTCATAAATAAATGTGATCAGATCAATGTTTTAAGGTTGTACAGTACAATATTAGCTCCCAATGCCACATTACTGTAGCTGTTTGTTGAAATATATTGAAATGAAAGAATATATTTAATTTAAAAAGAACATCAGTGGCCAAAGGCAATCTTCACTGTCAATGGGTGGTGTCCTCAAGGGTACAACTGTAGTACCTTTAATTTAGGGAACATAATTGTACCATATGCTTGTATCATTTAAATTAGATTGACCCCACTCACCCTGTTCTGACTCCAGACTTTGAATTTTTATTTTCTATGTAAAAAGTTACAGAAATGCTTCATCCTCTTGAATGCCTTTCAAGTGGGAGAATTGGGTAAGCACACCACACTACCAATAAGAGTCCTTCAACAAGACTCCTAATATTATATTTGCCTAAAAATGTAACATCATTGAAATTGTATGTCACTCTACACAACAGCATCTGCTAATTGCTGTGAATTTAAAAATGAATGAAGTGTACCTTCAACGTACACAAATTTAGGCCACATTTAAATTGGGGGATAATAACACTTACAGGGGTTAGACAATGAAACTGAAACACCTGTCATTTTAGTGAGGGAGGTTTCATGGCTAAATTGGACCAGTCTGGTGGCCAATCTTCATTAATGTCACATTGCACCAGTAAGAGTAGAGTGTGAAGGTTCAATTAGAAGGGTAAGAGCACAGTTTTGCTCAAAATATTACAATGCACAATGCACCAATACACACAGCAATACTGGTGAAAGATTGGTTTGATGAACATGAAAGTGAAGTTGAACATCTCCTATGGCCTGCACAGTCACCAGATCTAAATATTATTGAGCTACTTTGGGGTGTTTTGGAGGAGCGAGTCAGGAAACGGTTTCCTCCACCAGCATCACGTAGTGACCTGGCCACTATCCTGCAAGAAGAATGGCTTAAAATCCCTCTGACCACTGTGCAGGACTTGTATATGTCATTCCCAAGACGAACTGACGCTGTACTGGCCACAAAAGGAGGCCCTACACCTACTAATAAATTATGGTGGTCTAAAACCAGGTGTTTCAGTTTCATTGTCTAACCCCTGTATATGTGCAGAGCCATGTTTTCTGGCATTATACTAACAAGGTGGCTTTTTGCCACAGGTAACTAGAATGGATTTGATTTTGTTACCTGAGTTATATGCCTAATGTGACTTGCACTGTCTCTCTCTGCAGTCTAGATGGAAAGGATGCAGTGTTTCTGGAGTCCACATTAAGTATGGGGTGTGAGGTTCATCGATTTGACCCCAGCAGACGGCTCAGGCAGGCTAGTGGTTCTGGATTAGGTTCTGTCCAGCACCATCAGTCTTGGTTGGATTGGAAACGCCCCCGTGCCCGTGCTCACAGGGGTGTTTTGGGTTCTTTGCCTCGCAGTCTAATGGACATCATGGACTCTTTGGGCCACAGAACGGTACTGACACACATCCGTCTGCTCATCTTCATTCCGATTGCAGCTCAGAATCCCCTGTCTGATGCTTTATCACCATGGAGATAGTGTCTGTGGTCACGCATGGCTACCATGGCAACAGTGTCTGGTGACTCATATAGAGATGTGATGTCCTCGGAGAATATGTGTATGTTGTTGTTAATCTTTGATCATTAGATAGAGACTGCACTCTCTCCATGGGGAACACATGGGTTCCTTAGAGGAGAATGCCTCATTTCACATTATCTCTGACTGTCTTTTTGCCTGCTCTGTATGTACAGTACGTCTTCTCTCTCCCATACAGAGCACAGCCCTCTTAGAACAAAACTTTGTCTGAGGAGGGAGAATATTTAACTGTAATAACATTTTGGGCCATTTTTATTGATCTGTTCATCATGAAATGATGAAACTCAGTGTAAAGGGCAGCTGTCATTTTCAAATGATGCCAACATTTTGATTTAAATACCAACACCAAGTACAATTTCACAATGCTGTCTACCAAACCTCCCTATGAAGAAAAACATTTTATAGCTCATAGTTCATATTTTATAGCTTAATTAACATGTCTGATAAAAAAAACTATTCATATTTGCTCTATTAATACAAGATCCTTCAAATGTAAAATCAAATGGAATAAGTAACTAAATATTTTACATGTACCCTTATTACAGTTTGTTCTTTTGTCTCTCTTGAATTCTAAGAATGCAAACAAAATATAATGCCAGTGTCATAGGTGTCGCTGTAATTATTTGTGAAGGGGATGTATCCTCCTGACATTTAAAAAATATTCATTTTGACCCCCCACATTTATCGTAAAATATTAGTTTTACCCAGCGCCGTTTCTATTGCTTTGAAAAAGAATCCATTCCACTTGATTAATTGGAGAATACTCATAACACTAAAAGTCCACTCCGGGTTTTCTAAGTTACCTCACCACATGCAGCAAAAAGGACAAAGTTAATGGTCAGTGCAGCTCAAAACTGGAGGCGGTAATATCAGTTAAATTGACATCTCACAATGTTTAGCTTTTGCCAAAACCGTATTCTTTTTTACACTGCCTCAAAATTAGCCCTAGGCCATGTTAAATTACTGCTCAACTAAACAATGAAACATTTGGAGAACGCTACTTTACTTTAATTAACAGTAGGCTAGTATAGATTGGTATTTTTGGATGACGATTGTCTGTGATATCTGATCCCTCACCAGAGACAATGGACATTAGGAGATTCTTTACAAAGAAGGAGAAAGTATTGAGTCAGAGTCAGTAGTCGCGTTTCCATTGCAGTTTTGTGCAAAACTTTATCGATATTCTGTTTTGTCGAAAAAACAATTCGACAAAACAAGTTTCGCAATTGCGGTGTTTCCATTAAATGCAAAATACTATTATAAAATCACATGTGAATATGTTTGTTCTCGCGATAAGTCATTACAAACATAGCGGCAGTGGATGTAAACACATACTTCAGCTTTATACATACTGCTACCACGGCACTAGCGCTCATCATCAGCCATCAGAGGAGACGGCGACTTATCGAGCCTTTGGAGCGACAAGCCCCTTATACTTGGGAGCGGCTACGTATGCGGCATTTTTGGGAAACTGTAGTCGATGATTTTACAGAAGAGCTGTGGATTCAACATTTTTAGAATGACACACTCAACTTTTAATGAAATTTGTGATGCTGTGAGATCTCTAGTGGAGCCAGCTGCACATTGTCCAAGGATTCTCCTCGATATTCCAAATATGCCGCGTCATCTTCATCCTCGCACTTTCTGTTGTTGTTTTCTTCTGCGTCATCTTTTTCGCCAATAGAAACGTCCGGGTTGTTGATCACGTGACTCCCTTAATGCGAAAAAAGTCAATTCGAGTGTTTCCATTACACTTTTGCAATATAAACCAATTTCGATACGACTGAAAAACCATCTCATCTTAGCGCAAGACTTTTATCAAAAAACGTGAGTTTTTTCTAAATTGTCGTGTTTCCATTAAGCACATTTTTATTCGCAATTCTAATTTGCGATATTTCATGGTCAATGGAAACGCGACTAGTGAGTCAGAGGCAAGTCAGCATGTAGGGACAGTGGAGAGAGTGCTGTTGATGAGGTGAGTGATGAAGGGTGCTGGGTGGTTGTGAATTAAATCTAAAATGTAAACTCAAATCAGTATTTATTTTCTGTGCATTCTAGTCAGTTGAGTGAATTACATGAAAGACATTACTGATTTAAAGGTATAATCCAGAGCATGCTTAAACTGAACTTTATTTTATTTTGATCAGTATATAAATGATAGGCCCATTTAATTTTACCTTTCATTTCTAGGAGAAAAATTTAGAAAATTAGTGTATGAGGAAGGAATAGTGGAAGGAAAACAATGGGAGATGGATGTTATTCCAAGTGGATTTTGAAGGAAAGAGGGATAAAATTTATGAATTTTTAGAAATGGTGGTGGCACCATGGTTGGAAGGAACCAGTAAACCTATTTTGTTTTAATAATTATATGCAGGTTGACAAAACTGACAAAAAAAGTTGAAAGAGGAATCATTCTTTAAAATAGTTATTGAATCAAGTGTTTACTTCTGTAGGTAAAAGTAGATGTTTAACAACCTGTTAAAATACACCAGAATGCAGGAAATTGCATCTACTTCATTTAAAATTTTCTGGGGGAGGACACCCAGACCCCCTGCCAGTGTGTCCCTCCCACATTACAGATGCTTCTGACGCCCCTGACCAGCGTAGAGCTAGCTTCCTATAATAAGTAACTGTAGTATTAAATGTTCTAAAGGTTTGAGTATTTCAAATGTGTATGTTCAAATGATGTAAAGAAATTATAAAAAATAATTTTTATATGATTATAAAAATATATTGTTATATTAGGCCTTGTGTCAGGCATGGTTAATCTGAGACAAAAAGGCGGACACGTGCAGAGATTGAGATGAAACTAAAGATTTATTGACTGATGCTGAGATTAAACAAAACAATAAACAAAGATCGCTGAAATAATCACAAGGTTCATGACGGACACTCACAACGTTAACAAACGGCACAGAACTAGATAACAGGCATATAAAGACAGGTAATCAGAACACATGACATGAAACAGCTGTGATCAATAACAAGGGGCGTGACAAGACTAAATACAACAGGAAGCAAGACCAAATATGGAAACTGGAGTGAATAGCACAATAGGAAGAGGGCAGAGCGTGACACCTTGACCCTGTTAATCATGTTTTACTTTATTAACCTGTTTAAATCGGTCATCAGCAAAGATTATCAGACAGATTACAGTGTTAGTATTATATTCTCAAAGTCTTCAATTTAAAGCTTTATATTGAAGTGGTGGTTGTAGTTCAGTACAGTATAAACAGAAATGTCAGCTGCAAAAATGTTACCGTTCACCAAATATCATTTGAATTTTTATTTTGTGGCATTGAAGCTTTTTTGTCTTAATACATTCCACAAGCACCTCATTTTTTATAATGTACCTGTAATCTGTTTACTGTCTATATGTTAGCAAGGCCTTTTACCTCATTTACCTCAGTTCTGTATTTCAACTGTAATCCCACTGCATATATTCAATCCCTCTTCATTACAGGTCTTTCTTAAGTGCTTTTCTGTGTGTGCAGGTACATATTGTGCGAGCAAATCTGGAAAGTGCAGAGTGGCGAGTCTTGGAAAGTTGGGTTCAGGATGGCACTCTCAGAAAAATCAATCAGCTCATTCTTATTGTACACCTGCAGTGGGCAGGGTTTGAGGTGGGCGGGGCTGAGTTAGAGGTAGTGCGATTCTGGTACAGTCTACTAAGGGCGCTGCACAACTCTGGATTCCGCCTTTCTCACTCAGTTAACGGCCCAGGACACACAGTACTGAGGCATGAACTTCCCGACACTCACAGCTCATACACACTCAGCTGGGTCAGAACGAGCGAGCTTCTCTGATGTCTGACTAACTGTGAAATCCCTCAGACTCTTCTCTCATCATCAGGAGCCACAGCTTAGTCATTTGAATCAGCCTTTGAGAGGGATGGTAGGATCTGTTGTGATAGTGAGTGTGTGTGTGTGTGTGTGTGTGTGTGTGTGTGTGTGTGTGTATACACATCTGAAAGACCAGCCATCATTTGAAACAATACTTTGACAAATTTGTCTTGGATTTTTTAATAAATGCTATTTCCTTTGATGTTTAGTTTCTTATTTAAGGAATAGTTTCTAGATTTTCTTAACAAAGTTTGATGAATCATGAGCATAAACGTTTTACTGTTCCAAATAAAATTGTACTCGGTCAGCTCATTTGATGTATGACCTTATGGACTACATGTGCAAAAGGAATTATGCAGACAAATATGTTAACAGGTATGCCAAAAATTATCAAAAGAAAAAGTTTAAAGTCTGTAAAAAGTCTGCAGGATATTTTAGGAAAGGACAGTAAGAGAAGGTCCCTGTCTAGTGTAATTTTAAAAACAATGAAAAGTGTGAAGACAAAGCACTCTTTATAGTTGCAGAGTGTGAAAACCGTGACACAAAAAGGTCAAATTTGAGAGAGAACGTGTTTAATATCTACCTCTGATAGCCCTGAATATGTGCTATTATTCTAATGAGAAGAGACACTCTACAGTAGAATATCAAGAAATGTTTTTTCGTAATTTAATTCAAAAAGGTATTTTCCAAATATTTTATATTACACCTAAAATTACATTTTAAGCCTTTTGTTTTTAATTTTGATCAGTTTGGCATATACTGTAGCTAATAAAAATCAGAAATCCAGAATCTCAAATTATCATATTTCATTCAGTGTTTGAGTAAATTACTATTCAAACAATATAAATATTGCGTATCTCATTCCTAATATCAGCCACTCCTGAACCAGAGACAGTGTCTTACCTGGCCTAAGTAGACAACTTGATTCCTGCTCAGTTGTCCAAAGTCCTCTTTTCAAATGAAGTAAATTTTGCACTTAATTTGCAAATCAAGGTCCTGGAGTCTGGAGGAAGAGTGGAGAGACACATAATCCAGAGTGTCTGAAGTCCAGTGTGAAGTCTCTGATGGGGTGTCATGTCATCTTCTGGTGTTGGTACACTATGTTTTATCAAGTCCAAAAACAAAACCAGGAGATTTTAAAGCACTTCATGCTTCCATTTGATGACAAGCATTATAGATATGCAGATTTTCTTTGCCAGCAGGACTTAGCACCTGACCAAAGTGCCAAAATGGTTTGCTGACCATGATGTTACTGTGCTTGATTGGCCAGCCAACTTGAAACTGATTCAACATTAAAACAAGGTTTGAAACATATCACTTTATGTGTAATGAAAACACAGTATATAACAGTTAAATCCTGTGAATTAAATTGTGAATTAAATTTTCACAAAATGTAGCTATATGCAAAGTAAGCAAATATAGCTAAAAATGTAGAAGTCCATGTTTGATAGTGCCTCTTTTATGTTTTGAGAATGGTTTCAAAATACTGTAATGAATTAAGTTAAAACTTAATTAAGCCTGTTTATAGTAGTGGAAATGCAGTCTACTTACAAATTTACAAACTTTTGTGGGCACACCTACATTCATTCAGACCCTCTATTGGTGCAGAATACACTTATATTCATAGTCGTATTTTTTTTAATCTGCATTCAATTATATAAATGTACAACACGAGGAAAATGTTTAAGCTAAACATTTAAATATAAAATTGTAATAAAAAGACTTTCTTTTGTTTGTCCTTTCCGTGTGGTATCTAGTTGCCATCTAGTGGCAGAAACTGGAACTGCAGTTTGATTCCAAATGCCTGATAAATAGTGATATATACCACATAATTGTATTTCATTTAGCAGTGCAAACTTCTGATGTGTATAAAACTGTATGTTAAAGTCCATGAGATTTACAATGCTTGGTATACACATTATGACTGAATGACAATGGACAGGTTTGAAAAGTAACATTACCAAATAATAAAAAAGTTACATGTACAATCATGTGGAGGAAATGAGTGAATCACTTGAAGAATGTATCATTCGCATTGTGCACGCCGTCCCTTTCACTGTCATTTATAAGTCACTAAAGTCAGTAAACACTGATAGTGTAAATCGCTACATCATAGCGCTGTGATGTTTATCGGTCTTATGTTTTGGCCATAGTTTTGTGGAGCTTAATGCAAACATTTCGCCATGTTTCGGATGTGTTCGGGCAGGCCCGAAGGTCAGGAATGCCCAGCCTTCTCAGACAGGAACAGATGTTTTCACCACATACGGGAGGAGTTCTGTTTTAACGCTCAGATCCGCCCATTCTGTACTTGATTGACAGCTGTATCACCCAGTCGCGTCTTAGAATCAACGCGCGCTCTCCATTGAGAAGTTAGCAAATCCGGCCGCTGAGGTTGGTGCTCTGGTGACGATAGATGCAGACATTTTTCTCGGTTTAGAAAGTAATGAGCAGTGAAATGAAGTAATGTTAAGGTAACTGAGAAGTTAAAAAGTAAACCATCTTCAACAACGAGGACCAGAATCTTCTATCTTCTGGTAAGGGCAGTTCATTATTCGATTGTCATAACAGAGTATGCTATTTGAGTTTTGTTCTGTATAACTAGCTAAGTAGCTTAGCGAGCTAACAACTTACTTCCTGCTCTGGACACTTAGGGTGGGCCGCGAAGTGTTTTTCTTTCTAGAAGAAAAGTAAACCTCACTTTGATATTCACAGATTGTACTGCGATATTTGGCCATATTCCTAAATTTTATTTCAGTTTCAAATAGTTTTGCGACTGATTTTGCTTGTTTTGTCTTCATGCTGTAATAATAACATTTACATTTACATTACAACAGTAATTAACTGTAGTTTTGCTGCATGTTTGACTGTTAATGTTTAACATTAATCACATAATAATCTAGTTGCAAACCAAAACAGTCTGCTTAAAGTCTTCTAAAGTAAGCATTAACTTTCATGGGCAAGTCTGCAGGCTAAATATACTGCTCTGTTGTTTACTGTTTTACTATAATTGTCAGTCTTCAGACTGTAGCCCACCTGATAAATAAAGTAGTGTAAAGCTAGGATCATTGGACCCTCCTCTTCTGATTTTGGAGACACTGTTGAAATTAAATGTTGTTTTCAGTAAGTAGTATTTTACATTCCCTGTCTTCTTACATATACTTATGTACAATGTGCAATATTTTATATTTAGAATATTACCTTATTTTTCATATTTAAGTTAAGGAGACTAGTTTTACCTTTGTTTAGTAATTGTTTGTAGTAATTTTAATCTTATCTTTTTCCGTGTTTTTTTGTGCTCTGTGAGCTGCAGGAAACCTAATTTCCCTGAAGGAATCTCCCAAAGGGATTAATAACGTTTTATCTAATCTAATTTAAGAAATTCTTAATCACTCTCAAATATTAGATGGTTTTGAAATGTAGCCCTCCTGTTTACCATGCTAAAAGAGGAACACACATCTCTGACATACAACATGTAACCCATCTGCCATACAGAAAAGCAGCTTTGTGTCCTGCACATTCATTGCTAGAGGGAATAGCACTACATAGTTTAGCTTTATCTCCTCCCACACAACTCCTTGTTGGCTGATTATGCAACATTTGGACTTCTTGTCCTGGATTAGAGTTGGATCAAAACTTGACAGGAGGTAGGCACTGCCACTGCTAGTCACTCTTGATTGCCCCATCATTCAGTTAAAAACACAGCTAGTCTGCAGTGCAGTGTGTACAACTTGAGTAGTCATGTATACAAGACTGTGAAATTATTATAATCAGCTTTAGTAAAACAAGTACAATTATATAATCTTGTTGTACTCCATGATAATTTGCAAAAATGTATTTTATTTGTGTCATTGTGTTGGCATTTAAAATGCAAACATACAGAGTGCAAAATTATAAAATATTAGTTTTAAAAGACTCTTAACAACTGAAAACAATCTTGTTAGAAAGAGCATCTGAGTACTGTTATTCACAGGCAATAATTCAGGAAAGTTCAATATTATCTACCAAGTGCTGGTGAGACTGCAGGTTCTTGCTCCAACAAGGCAAGATTACACATGTTAAGTTGTTTAAAGACTAACACCGAATTAATAACAAGTACAGTCTGTTGTAGGCTTGCTTGTTAAAAAAACTGCAAATTGGTCTTATGTGGATGAGATTGGACACCATATAAGAGACACATTTGCACATACCGACCAGATGGCTTTTATCACACTTAAGACCTGCCACGCAGCTAAAGACCCACTTCAGTTTTTCTCTTAAATGAAATGATGCATCTAACTGCATTCTTGTCATTATTTCTATATTTTTCTCTTGATCCTGTTTTATAAGACTATTGTACTGATGTTTACAATCATGTTTTATTGCAACATTGACCATATACATGAGTTGCAGTATATGCAAAAGTCAAAGACTATTTAAGAAGATATGTTTAATTACGTCTTAACACACAAATAATGTTCCTGGGTTACTGCAGTTAATTCTGTAAAAAAAATTTAGGACAGGTTGTGTATTTGAAAATGTGTTTTTCTGCTAACAGTGTTAGACTAGGTCATTTTCTTTGTGCATATCAACTTTAAGTTGACTTCTGCAGAGACATTTACCGAATAGCCTGTTAAAGTACACTATTGCAGTAGGAATTTAGCTAAATAAGACAGTTGTCAGTTTTTAATATAGCTGAAAGGACATCATATGAAGCTGCCCTTGAGACAAAGTAGCCTGCTACAGTACTGCTACAGTTGTTAAAATAGAGGATGTGTTTGAGAAGGAAGATGTGCAGCAGTTTTGGTTCTGCTTTAAGCATTCAGACATCTTGGTCCTGTGTTGTTTGCGTGTGTGGCCATATAAAAAGAAAAAAAACCCAGCAGTGTGAGGACAATGTCTGTAATGAATGACCAGAAATAAGGATATAAAGCTTGTGGTGGAAGCTTTACCTATGTTTATGCTAGCACATATAGCGCTCATTCTCAATTGTTCTCTTCTGTTTGCCAGAGTGGAGAGAGACTGAGTCATCATCATGCCTTTGGTGATGCGGAACATTGAGCCACGGCACTTGTGTCGCCAGACTCTACCCGTGGCAGTGAAGAGTGAGCTGGAATGTGTGACGAACTTCACGCTGGCCAACATCATTCGACAGCTCGGCTCACTCAGTGAGTGGCACCTCTTGCAATCAATATGTGGCGTTTAGGCTGACTATTTGTGGCTTACTATGCATATGTGTTTGTGTCCCAGGCAAATTTGCAGAGGATGTGTTTGGTGAGCTGTTTGTTCAGGCCAGCATATTTGCTGACAGGGTGAACACACTTGGTGAGAGAGTGGACAAACTGCAGGTCAAAGTCACACAGTTGGACCCTAAAGAAGAAGAAGGTAAGAGGGAGATATATAATATGCACAGTTCATACCTATTCCAAACTCTCCAGCTCATAGTGATGAAATTGTGTCTTGTCACCAGTAATGATTCTTTTTAAGAAATGTAATCACTGCACGCTGCTGTTTTTTTCCCCAAATCCTAAGTTTGTCTCAATACCTAGTGAGCTGTCTATAGAGATTGTGTCTATGTAGGCAGCTGTCTAAGTAGTCAGTGTTCTACACATCATCTACCCTTTAAGACAGATAAATGAGATGTGCTAGTTAGTGATGACATCACTTGGCATTTACTTACCTCAGCTGTCAATCGCCTCAGCATATTGCCACCATAGATCCTGCTCTTGCAGACTTTATAGCAATTTTAGCATATTTAAATGTAAGAATAACTTGCATTTTAAAAAATCATATCTCTGCTTATCCTGTTACTGGCTGCTCCGCTTGTGTTTTCTGTACTGCGCTGCATTGTGGGATTGCCTTAACAACTGAGGAAGCATTTGATGCTCTATCAATGTTCGGTCAAAATAAAGTATCTCAGTAGGCAGCATTTTGAACTATCTAAAAATTGAGAGCACCGCCTTCTCAGGGGCATGCATATTGTGATGTAAAATGCTGTCTATGTAAAGAGCTCACAAGGTATTGTGACACCCTATAAACGGGCAGCCATTTTTCTTACATTGCAGTCGTAAATGAACTGACGTAACACGTTCAAACCTGCACAGCAGTTGATATGGAGACAGCAATGTAGTGCAGAAAGCATTGATAAGATATTTCAGCCACCAGAAGTTTTAATATAACTAAAATGCGGATGGCTTTTGACTCGCCCATGTGTGGACTGTCCGACTGACTGACCCAACAAAGAATCATCAATTCACAAAAAACTTGAGTAAAATTTATGGAAGAATTTCAGGAAAACGTTCCTCAATATAAAACTGCGAAGACTTTGAATATCCTACTTTGTACAGTAGAATCAGTACATAATATCATCAAAAGATTTGGAGAATTTGATGAAATCCCTGTGTGCAAGGGATAAGGCTGATGGTCAGTATTGAATGCTTGTGATCTTCAGGCCATTGGGGTTGCTGGAAAAGCTACTATGTATATACAGGTTTTAGAACAACATATGCCCCCATCCTGACAATGTCTCCTTCAGGGAAGGCTTTGCATACTTCAGCAAATCAATGATAAATGACATACTGCATCCATCACAACTTTGCAGAAAAAGAGTCCAGCTGCTGATCTGGACTGCCTGCTGTCTAGACCTTTCATCAATAGAAAACATTTGGTGCATCACTAAAAATCCAGCAAAGAAGACCCAGGACTATTGAGCAGATATAATTCTACATCAGACAAGAACAGGGCAAAATTCCTCTCCCAAAACTCCAGCCATTGCTCTCCTCACTTCCTGGAAGTTTACAGACTCTGTTTAAAAGAAGAAGGGATGCTACACAATGGTAGACATGACCCTGTTCCAGTTTTTTTAGAGGGACTACTGCCGTCACGTTTTAAATGTGTTGATATTTTTCATGAAATGGTAAAATTCCTCATTTCAACATCTGACATGTGTTCTGTTGTGAAATAAATCTGGGTTTATGAGATTTGCAGGTCAATGCATTCTGTTTTTGTTTACTTTTATTTGCATTTTTTTGGAATTGAAGTTGTACATAGTACATGTTTGTGCTGTATGAGTTATATAAATGGGTGATAGCCCGACAGCTGACTGCTAGTCATATGTGCTCTATTGTTTTGTGGTAGTAATCCTAACTTTCAGTTAAAAAAGAAAGCTTGATAACAGTTAATGCCCATTGTACCTATTTAATCATGTTCTTTTTACTGTAGTGTAATTATACCTAATTATTGCACATTCACCCTTCCATTGACTTGCTTTCTTGCTTTGTTTTTTGCATAGTTTCTCTGCAGGCCATCACCACTCGCAAAGCTTTCCGTTCCAATCTGATCCAGGATCAGCAGCTTTTCACCCGGCCCTCTTTACCTCAACCTGTGCAGGACACTTACCTGACCTGCAATGAGCCACCTCCACTCACCATACTTAGTGTTTACAGGTATGCAAACGTAGCTCGAGATGCTCGTTTTTCTGAATCTACTCCCCATCATTATGCAGTGTCTTTCAAAGTGTTACTGTTACTTAGCACACTCAAAAATGTTGTGCCTCAGTAGAGGGACTGTTGAGTGCTTCAGATTGTAATGACGGAGGACTCAAAGGTGGGTTTTCCAAAGTATTACGTTAATTCTGGATCATTCTTTATTTTACATACTAAAATAAGTAACATTTACATAATGTTTTATGTCTTTAAGGTAGTTTTGTTTAATTGGCATATAGTATTCTTATGTTACTTGTGACATCACGTATCAAAGCTGCAGTTATGAGACTACCATGGTGTATCATGCAATTCTTTTAATGAACATAATTTTTTTTTTTAAATCATGTGAAATGTGTTTGTGGTAAATAAATTTCCACTTTGGAAGTCTAGCCCATTACCGTGATTACAATTTGCTGTGCTTGCTAACTGGAATCAAAGTATGTTTATCTGGGAAGTTTTGGTGACCATCTGTCTAAATGTAGCTTGTGTGTGTCTGTCCCAGGGAGGATGGAAAAGAGGCTCTTAAATTCTACACTGATCCATCATATTTCTTTGACCTGTGGAAAGAACAAATGCTACAAGACACCAAGGACATCATGAAAGAGAAACGGAAGCACAGGGTGAGACTTGCAGCCACCTGTATTACAGAATCCTACTGCATGGCATTATGTTCATATTTGTTTAAATTGTCTGTGTATGTGTGAGTAGAAGGAGAAGAGAGAAAACCCCAATCGGAGCAACCTGAATCCTCGCAAGATCAAAACCCGCAAAGAGGAATGGGAACGTCGCAAGATGGGAGAGGAATTTGTTGTCCCTAAAAATGATCCTTTGTAAGTGAAAGTGAAATAACTGATATGGGCATAACACAATTTCAACATGAAGTTCATTTTTGTGTGTTTGTTTTCTTTAGGCATCCTGCGGATGTGTACAATGGCAGCATTGGCTCAGGTGATGACATGGGTATGATGGATTCTGAAGGAATGCTAGACCAAAGCACTTCTTCCTACAGTTATGATCCTAGCTCTCCTCTCCCACCTCCAGTGATGGAGGATGATGGTTTCCTGCCACCTCCACCTCCGGATATGACGTCAGTCTCCATTACTTTGTGTTCAGTCAGTGTTTATGGTTCCCGTTGCTCTGTGACTAATGTCTCTTCTCTTGCAGGTATAATGAGGGACCTTCTGGAACCTCTCCTCAGAAGCGAAGTAGCCTATTAAGCCCAAGTCATCCTCCTCCAGCTCCACCGGTTATGTCGACCTCTCCTCCTGGTCGTCCTACAGTGGCCCCTCCTCTAGCTCCACCTCCAGCTCCACCAGTAGGGATGGCCATCCCACCACCACCTCCATCAGGATTTGATTCTCCTCCTTCTCCTCCACCCTTTTCCTCTAGCTCTCCCTCAATTCCTTCACCACCACCTATGGCTGCTTGTATTCCACCTCCACCACCTCCCCCTGCTGGAGGGGGACCCCCTCCTCCACCACCACCGCCTCCTCCCCCTGGCCCTCCTCCAAGCTTTGCCCCTGCTGCTCCAGCTCCTCCTCCACCCTCAGGTGGAGCCCCTACCTCCTCTGCGCCAAAGGCCCAGCCTGCCCCTGTCAGCGATGGCCGAAGTGATCTCCTGGCGGCTATTCGCCAAGGTAAGTCAAGATCCACTCATACACAGTTGGTAGATCTGGTCATTTTAAATGATTATTATTCTCCCTCATGGTGTGTCCATAATTTGCTAAATGCATGTGTGTCTGCACATCTAGGATTTAACTTGCGTAAGGTTGAGGAGCAGAGAGAGCAGGAGAAGAGAGACGTCGTTGGCAATGATGTGGCTGCTATCTTGTCCCGTCGTATTGCCGTGGAGTGCAGTGACTCAGAAGATGATTCTTCAGAGTTTGACGATGAAGAATGGTCTGAATAACGCTACTCTGTATGTCATGATAAACATCATTCCTGATAGAACTTCCATGTATCAAATTACTTGTTTTTCTTTAATGAGGCCAACTAGTGTATGGTTAAGAGGTCCAGACTGTGTGTGTGTGTGTGTGTGTACCTCCTGAGTGAATTATTCAGATGATTAGCCTGCTCTTGTTTCAGAGTGCCTGTTCCTCTGTAATGCAGCTATAGATAGGTAAAGAGAGAAAGAGGTGGTGTGTGTGTGTGTGTGTTTCATGTTGCATCTCAGTATCATATCTGCAAAAGCTTGGTATTAATCACCTAAAGCTTTGCTGTTTTTCTTAAACCCAATCCAAGTACAAGCCAAATTTAGTCTTTTAATTTAAGTACTTATTTTCTTTGTTGCTCTTGTGGGCTGTATTTTCTCAGGACATTGGTCCTTATTTAGAGCAGTCATTCCCAGAGTCTCTCCGAAGTAGTCTCCTATACGAAATGCCTGTTTGTGTGTTCATAGCCTGTTACCTTGGTAACTGATCTCTTTCTGTGTGGGTGCAATGTATCTGTTCTCTGACCTCAGTGCCACTTGTGGCATTATGGCATTCTGTGTGGTGGTTTTCCTTGTTGTATTCTTTTGCTGATGTCATTTATACTGTATTCCAAAGTGCCTGCCTTATTCTGGTTTAAGTGCCTACACATTTAAAGCCAAAGTTTTACTGAGAATTATACAAGATTTTGAAATCAGAGTATAGATTTTTTTGTTAGGTACATTTAGTTAATAATTATATGTAAATTTTATATCACTGGTTTAATGAAATAAAGATCTTAAGTTCTGGAAAGTTAAGTTTGGTATTATATCCAGCATATGTCTGCTGAATCTCAAGGGTTCTTTAAATTTAGTTTCTTGGTGGAAGATAAACCCTCTAAAAACGTTCTTTCAGTTGCATCTCAAACACTCATCACTTCAACTCTTCAAAAATGTATAAAATGTTATTCTGCTTGTGCCGGTCATACATTTTTTGTTTAGTTTTTCCAGTGTCCCCAAAAACACAGTTAACTGTTCTTCTTGGAGCATATGGAAGTATCATGTTTTCCACCAATGCCTAGATATTTTCCGTCATGCTAATTTCCTTATTTTTCTTTTATCCCCTCTGTGTAATATATTTGCAGTTACCTAATAATGAAGTCTCATCAGTAAGATCTTTTATAAAGTTACGCTAGGTTATACAGGCTGGCTGAGTTCCAGGTAATTTGTACTCCTATACAACACATTTTTCACCCCAATTTTTCAAAATGGCTTTGATAATGAGCCAATGAGTTAAATCATGGAATTCACCTTTGAACACCTGCTGAGGCCGTGAACTCTTTCCAATCTATATGAAATTTTGCTTCCACAGCAACAAGATTGAATTTAAGTTCATTGTCAAGGTTATGCATGTCAAATGTTTCAAATGTTGAGTTAGAATTTTTTTTTAATGCATTGATTTCTTGCATAGGAGCATGTATATTTCTACTTCAGTAAAACATGTAAATCATACTTCAGACTATACAGAGTTAAAGTTTTACTTAAGTAAGATACTGTACTTTTGTTGGAGAGACTGTGCATCACTAGTTGCAAGATTATGGAAGAGTGTCAAAAAGAAAACGCAACACACCACAAACACTCCATCCCTGTTGTGAAGCCTGGTGGTGGCAGTATCTTAACTGAGAGAAGGTTACTCTGTATCAGGACAGATAGTGCTATGACGGTAGCATCTAGAATGGGTGAACCAAAATATCAGATTACCATCTTGAGAGAAGACTTCTCTTCCAGTGACTCCAAGCATACAGTCAAATTTACACAGCAATTACTTAAAAATCAGTGTTATGTGACCATCTCATAGTCCGGATGAATGAATGAATGAACGATACACTTATATAGCGCCTTTCTCAAACCCAAGGACACTTTACAATTAACACACTTCGAACTCAATCACACATACCAGTGAGAAGCAGCAGGCAAATGTGCACAGCGTGCTCTCAACCAGAAACGACCGTCCACATGGAGGACTGCATCAAGCACTGGGGGGGGGGTCACCCAGGACAGAGTGCCAAACCATATCTGGGCATATACACACACAGACATACATATTCATTCACACACACCAGGGTCATTTTTAGAGTAGCCAATTCATGTTTTTGGACTGGGGGAGGAAATCTGAGCAGTTTTGCAAAGAGAAATGGGGGACATTGCAGCTTCAAAATATGCAAAGCTGAGAGGGACCTACACTTGCAATACAAACCATTTTCTTTCTGTTTTTGAAAAAAAGCTATCATGATGTGTATAGAATTAAAGATTTAACATTAAGTCTGATTAATCAAAGAAAGAATATTTGATACATACAAACTTTTGATAAGTTGACAATTTTGAGCTTAAATGAAAAATATCTAGTTCTCTTGACAAATGTCCATGTGCATTATATTTCAACCCCAAAACCTTAGTACTTGGTGGAGCATCCTGTTGGTGGAGCATCCAATTTTGGTAAGTACTGACAAACATTTGACACCTCGGTCATGGACTTTTTGTCCATCCTTGTGCAAAAGCTTCCATCTATTGGAGGTTTGAGATTTTTTGGGGGATTCTTTGAGCACTCCAGAAAATTCCAGGACTGATTTCTTAATCAAACTTTGGTTGACTAGGAAGTCTGAATAGGATTGCTGTCTTGCTGGAGAGTTCAATTATCACAAAGATTCAATTTCACCACCTTCCATTGCTCCTCAAAATTGTTTGGTGTTTCTGTGAACCCATAACACCAGTCACACAGTTAACATTACCTGTTCCTGCAGTACAAAAAGATGACCACATTCTCACTGACCCACCTCCATGCTTGACTGTAGCATGACAGTAGCTCACCTTTCTTACACCTGACAATGATTCATATGCCCAAACAGTTTAAGATGTGTGTCATCACTCCATAGAACTGTTTTCCAGAAATCTGCAGGTTCATCCAAACTGCTGGCATATTGAAGTCGACCTTTCTTGTGTTTCTTGGTCAATAGTGCCATGCATAGAGTCTGACCATAAAATCTTTGGTTGTTAAGTGATCATCTTTGACATTTTTGTGCTTAAGTCATCTTGTAAGTCTTTTGCAGTAACATGGTGGATTGTCACTGTCCTGATGAGATGGCTACCCTTACCAAAAAATACGTAGAGTACATGTTATTAAGTATACTTAAGTATAATAAAATAAAATAAGTATAATAAAAGTATTTCCCTTTTATTTAGCAAGTGCACTACAAGTATACTTATTTGGGACTAAATTGGAACACTTTAAGTTCAAGTACATAAAAAGTAAACTGGAAGGATGCTCTATCATTTTATAATTTTACTCTAATTATAGAGAATCCTTCCAGTTTACTTTTTATGTACTTGAACTTAAAGTGGGCCAATTTAGTCCCAAGTAAGTATACTTGTAGTGTACTTGCTTAATAAGAGTACACTTAGGGAAATACTTTTATTATACTTTAGTATACTTAAGAACATGTACTCGACGTATACTTTTTTTTGGTAAGGGTAAGTCCTCGTGATGAGATTTTGAGCTTTCTTTAATGGACAAACATGTTTGTACAATGCTTCCAATTGTGTTTCTAAGAATTTTTTGTACATTTTATACCCACTGCCCTTTATGTGCAATGAAATCATCTCATCTTTCAGCTTTTGAGATGACTTCACCATGGGAGAAAGACACCTTGAGCACATCTTTGGTTGGTGCTAATACAGACACATCACAGCTGAATCATATTAAGAGTTGTTATTGAATTACCAATATGTTAATCATGTTTAACCCAACTTTAAGTGAAACAGACTAATAGGTTTTAAAATCAGCAATATTATACAGGGGTTGAAACAATGGCAATAAATTGCCGTATTAACCAAATACCCTACTTTTCTGAAATACTACATCATTCATATTTTTCACATCATGTTAATTCATCATATTCCTTTGCTGTCATTCAACTGAAAATAAATAAATAAATCAAGATCTAGCTCTGCTGAAAAACACACTTATGCATCCTTACTTTCTTGGTAAGTTTGAATATTTCTGATTGCTATTGTATCCAAATAACCAGTTTGGTAAGTTAAAGCAGCCAGTGGTAAAAAAAAAATCTTAAATTAAATTTGAGCAGGATATTTTTATCTTTTTTTTTAGTCTTATGACGTAGTTATGTAATGATCCACCTTTATTATTATTTTTAGATTAGGATACTAAAATTATTGACTGACAGCAATAGACTCTCTCTCCACTGTTTGCTTTGCTCAGTTTGTATTTTTTCCTCAAATATGCCTCTTGATCTGGCTCAGTGGAAATGAGCAGGCGTTGAGGCACGACTCCCTTCTAGTGTTGCAGTGGATTTATGTAATACCAGCTGCGATTTGTCAGCAGTATGGCTTTCATGCCAGATTTATCTGAATACGACAAGCATGTTTTGGCTGCATATTTCTTTCTTGCAGTCATGCAAAAGATGAAACAAAATCAGCAAATGTATTAAAAGTCATGATTTATTTCTTGTTATAAACAAGACAATCTTCTTAAATCATGTATGTTCAAAAAGAACACATTCACTCATACACGTTAACATTTTGTGCACCATTAATCATTTATGAAGTATAAAAAACATCCATCATTTTGCAGTAGTACCAAATGGCAAGTAATTTGGTCAATAAATACATAAATAGGGCTACACAATTGGCAATAACAGCATTCAAACAAAACTTGTATGAAAAGTCAAGTCATATTTGTAAAGTGCAAATGATTTTAGGTCTTTAACCTCTGAATGTCAGAGTTTTTTAAGTATCAGGCACAAATTGAAGACAATGTAAAGCAATACTATCCTTAAGAAAACACTATTGTTATCATCACTGAATGTGATTGAATGTAAGAGCTACTGCAGTGGTAGAGGTCATTTCTGTTCTTCTTATTGAAAATTAATGAGGATAAATACACAGATATGTTCAGGTCTTTTTATCACAGAAACAAAAATGAGAAGAGGAACCTGAAACAGTACACATTTTAGAGATTGCATGACAATGACTGTAAGTCATACATCGGATACACATGACTCGTGTGGCACGAATCAGGCAGAGGTCTTGGCTATGTTGGCACAGTGAAGGTTTGATGCTTCTCAGTGAGGAGACATGTATACATGTATGTGGTAATGACGTTTTAAAGCACAATCTATCTTGGCACCTTACAGTATGTTTTCTGATGTGCTCTTCAAGGGAAGTAGAATTTTACTTGATGTTAGACATCACTGGGTGTGTGTGTTTGTTTGTGAGGTGTGCTTGGTAGACAGCAGCAGCAGGCCTGCCTCAGCACCCTCTGGATGTGTGTGTTTCTGTAGGCATAAATCAGAGGATTAAGCAGAGAGTTGCCTGTGACTGGCACCAGTGTAGCATATGTGTAGAGCGTGGGTGAGGATCCATCCCCCAGAAGACCATACAGGGCAAAGGGCATCCAGCAGCTAGCAAAGGTGGCGAGAATGAAGGCAAGGGTATGTACTCGGCGGCGGGCATGTATGCGTGCGGAGGGCAGTGTGTGTCTCTGTAGGGCGATCTGGTGGGAGTGGCGCAGGACCACCTGGCAGATCCAGGCATTGAGCTGCAGCATAAGGGCCAAGGCCAGCAGGAAGCCTCCGCAAAGAGTGGCCAGGTGTACACGGGTCAATGGACGCACCACACTGCAGGACTGTCCATCATCCAGGCAATTCCAGCCCAGGGCAGGTAGAGCTCCCTGGAGTCCAGCCAGTGCCCATCCCACACCCAAAGCACACCGGGTATGTGTGTGTGTCCGGCGAGAGCCATAGGTCAGAGCTCTGTGTAGTGACAGGAATCTGTCCAAGGTGATGCCCAGCAAGGAGAAAACAGATGCACTGAGGGCACTCACTAGCAGACCCACACTGCCCAGCTCCAGCACTTCAGAGGGCATGCACCAGCGAGACAGAAAATGCAGAAGCAGTCCCACACCAGCCAAGAAGTCCGCCCAGGCCAAGCTCCCTATCAGCAAGAACATGGGTGCCCTTAGGGAAGACGAGGAGAAGATGGTCACTACAATGATTGCATTCTCGCAGCAAATCAAGGCGCCGGACACACACAGGGCCACATCCCACGGGGTCATCACTGCTGCAGATAGTGGGTCGGGTGTGATGCCAGCAGGAGAGACCTGTAGGAGGGGGTCAATCTCCAAGACCACCTCCAAGCCCACTTCAGAATCATTAAGTTCCATTACTGTAGAGAGAGAAAATGTTTTAATATACCATCAATACTGAGGTCAACACAAGTAGTGGCATACACAGTAAATCTGCCAGTGTTAAATCAACACTGTTAGAGTTAAATTAACACTGAGGGTGTCAAAATGTAACACTCTCAGTGTTAATTTAACTCTAATAGTGTTGATTTAACACTGGCCGATTTACTGTGTATTTACTTCCAGAATTAAACTGCCAGGCATTAATTTAACTGAGATGACTGGTCCTTTGAGGGCAAACTATGAGTAAACTATAGAAATGGAAGGTGGAACATGTCCAAAGCCATCAGTCACCTCTAACATAAATGCAAGGTACACTATGTCCAAACACAGCTGTACAGCTGCAGGAAGCCAACGTGATCTTGCCGTTCATTTGCATCATGCAGATCATCTCATATTCAAGTTTCCAAAACTCAGAGATCTGCTGGGGACTGAGGTCTGGCTTACTGAGTAATCCTCTGCCCACGCATTTCAACAGCGACGCGTGAGCTCAGACCAAGCCGCGCGTGCTGAGATTACAGATAAGGCTGATACTGATACTGTAGAGCTCAGGTCTACAGACAAAGTGGCAGCACTGTTGAGCCTAAATGACCACATTCACACCCATGCTAATCAAAGGCGGAAACACACCGAGGAAGAGAGACGCGGTAACTTACTAAAGTGCTCAGAAGCCAAGCATCCAGGCGAGGTCGCGCGCAGTCAGAGCTGAAACCGGAGCTCCGGGTAAATCACGGCGGAACTGGACGGAGAGTTAAATCCTGTAGCTCCTCTGCCTCTGTTTCCAGTGGATGTTCCTCAGCTCCTTGCTTGTGTTCGTCCGCTTCTCCTCTGTGAGCTCCTCTTGTGACAGTCTGATCTGCTGCGCTCTCCGCCT
>BRDA01045939.1:0-25950 GCA_036984385.1 Crenuchus spilurus
ATATTAGATGTTGGCACCTCCACATCATTGCATTCAGTTTTTATTCACAATTTGTTTAGTGTCCCAACTTTTTTGGAATCCGGTTTGTAGTTTCATTTATCGCATTAACATGGATTTATTGCAGCTTGTTTTTCTTCCCCTTTTTGTTCTCCCTCTTTTCATTTGCCTTTCTGTTATTCTGATGTGTTCTTTTGAATGCATTTCTCTTTCTCACAAGAGACCAAATGAAGGAACCACTGCTGCTGTTTCACAAAGAATATTATTTTAGCTTCAGCCATACACCATGTAGGTAGATCAGAAGGGTTTTCTCTAGATGGCTCTTTATGAAGTATGATGCCAAGAAAGACTGAAGACATGACGGTCACAAAGCTAACCTGAGTCTCTGAGGAAATAAGAGTGTTATTTTTTACACTCTGATAATTTGCACTGAAGTTGTTTAGTTTTCTAAGGTTGTTCAGGTAACATCAACCCTGTCTGTCTTGATTTCATATGCATGTGCCAAGCCTTCCCAGTCAAAACTGGCCAGTGTTGGAAAATAACTTGCTTCATTTGATACTGATCCCTGGACTATACATTATCACATTTATTTACCAATTAATTATTTTATTGCTGATTTTATTACTTTTCCTCTCCTGTCTATATACTGTATATACATTAAGTGCATTTACAAGTGACATACAGTATGTAATTAAAACACTGGTTGTGGAGCAAGGCAGTGAAGGCCTAGTTGTGAAGAGCTTTATGGGCCAGGAGGACATTGTTGTATTGTGGAACAGGAGCCAGTGTTGTTTCTGAAGTACAGGAGTGGTGTGGCCATGAGAGCAGAAGCAGAGTTTCTTTAGGATTTTGGATGAGGTACCATAAAGAATGCTGTTACTGCAGTAAAGCTCCAGTACTGCTGGAAGTCATGAAGGCATTGAGTAAAGTTTCAACAGCAGAGAAGGAGAGTGATGGGCAGAGATGGGTTATGTTCTTTAAGAAGGCAGTTCTGGCAATTGATTGGCATGATGTTCAAAGGATAAATTGCTGTAAAAAATGATTGGTTATGGATAAGTGAGGATGGAAGCAGAGTGGTATTATCAATGGTGAGGCAGAAACTGCGTTTTATTAATAAGGGTTTTGGTCCAGTAATGATCATTCTGATTTTCCATTTGAGTTGTAAAAATTGGATTGTGTGCAGGATTTAAATTCAGTCAGATAATTTGCCAGGGTGGAAAAAACTGTGGTAGTGATCAATTTGGTGGCTATATAGAGCTGAATGTTGTCAGCATAGCAGAGAATGTAGAGACCCTAATGACATATGATATTTCCAAGATGGAGCATGTAGAGAATGAAAAAAAAAAAAGCGGATTAAGCACCGAACCCTGGGGGACACTTTTGGACAGAGGATCAGTAGAGGAGGTGTAGTTATTGATGCTAATGAACTGTTGCCTGTTAGTGAGGTATACTGTAAGCAAAGAGACAGTCATACCAGTGATGTTGAAGGGTAATTTAAGGCTGAACAGTTGAATGGATTGGTTAATAGTGTCAAAACCTGCACTGAGATCAAGAAGGATGAGAAAAAAGTGACCAGCATCAAAGGAAAGGAGCAGGTCATTGGCAGCTGAGAATGCCTTTTTCTATACTACACTGTCAACAAAAATCAGACTGAAATAATATGTTCAGGTCATTGGAGGTGAGGATGGCTTTCAATTGAGAGTCAGCAAAATGTTTCAATCTTTTTGACAGAAATGGCAGGTTGGAGGTGGGCCAGAAATTGCTCATGATGTTAGGGTTGAGACCAGGTTTTTTGAGGATGGAAGTGACAGCAGCCAGGTTGAGAGTGTGGGCGACTGAACTAGAACTGGGAGATGAGTTGATGATTTCTATAGTAAGAGAAGAGAAGGCTGGAAGACAGTCCTGAACAAGATAAGATGGAATGGGATCTAAAACACAAGTGGAGTTTTTCATTCCTGTTGTGTAATTGGACAGCTCCACTGGGGACACAGGGCAGAAGTGAGACAGAGACTGAGTGGTAAAGGGAGGGGAAATCAGTTGGGTGGTAGATAGGGTCGGTGAGGTGGTTAGATTGCTATAAATCATGAAAGCATTGCACTTGTTAACTGAATGATTTGGAGGAGTTATCATTTGATTTCAGCAGTTTATTTTTTGTGGAGAAGAGATCCTTTAGTTGGTAGAGCCAGAATGTATAATGTGTGAGTAGGAAATGATTGTAGCATGTGCATCTTTGTATAGTTAAAGGTAGTCTGTGTAAATTTTAATATAAGCTGTCAGAGATACAGTATTTTTTGGGAGATGCATTTGAGATGGGAATTGTTTTTCACATATTTCATATTTTGGAATTCATAAGTGATCAGAGACATGAAGGTTGAGACTGGAGAGACGATTTAGTGAAACACCAGTTGAGCACACCAATCCAAGAAGTGACCATGGCTTTAAGGATTTAAGATGAGAAATAGTCCAGAGATTTATGCCTCAATATAAATTAAACTATAATTACTTATTAATCAATAGTAATACATTATTATTACAGTTTATATTAATACTACTTTATTAATTATCATTAGTTACTATTAATAATATACTAATCATACTATTAATAGTTATTATTAATAATACAATAACAATATTAATATTAATATTATTTATTAATAAAATATTAACACATTATTAAATTGAACTTTTAATAAAACTCAAACTCTTTCAGTTCACTGTTTTCTAGTACTTCTTGTAGTTTTCTATTGTCAACTTTAAGTTCCACAGAAGGGTTAACTATTAATATTTCAACACAATCAACTCATCCAAAGCTTTCAAACACAGACACAGATTCAAACACCCAACATGTTAACAACTTACAGTGGCAGGTGAACACAGACTCCTGGCCAAAAAAAAACACCTGTTTACAACCAGATGGAGTGACAGTGTTGATGGCCAATTGATGTGCTTGGGGGCGGTGTAAAGCGAAACAGGTTTCAGCTTGAGCGGCTGTTATCCACTTGGTCCTAGTGCTTGACCTGTCTCTGTTTTAATATATCGTAACACTGTTTTTGGATGGTAAAAACTGCAGGGGAACAAAACTGCCTTTTGAAAAAGTGCAGGGGAAATGTTATTCAAATTACATCTGTGCCATAACCTCTATGTAGAGGATAGATGCTGGAAACTATTCTAATTTCTTTAAGAATGTGCATGCAGTGAGGACACAGGTGGTTGTTGAAGTTCTATATTGGAATACAATGATTGCATGACCTGTTTGGGCAGGACTATTGCAAAGCATAGACCTGTAACCAGGAGCTGGTTGCTGCTAACACAAAGCTAGCACCGACTATTGACAGCTGGGTGTCAAAGAAAAGAGAAGGAATGTGCTCTCCAGGAGAATACATTGTAAGCTCAATAGCATAAAAGTGGCAAGATACAGGTAGACCAGTGAGTGAGAGAGGTGACTTGGACTGCCAGCCTATTAGTCTACTGGTCCTGCTTGGAGAATGGTGCTGCTGAGAACAAGGTGAAGAAGTTCCTGTGAATCCCCAGAGTCCTGGAGCTAGCAGGAGAGAAGCAGGTAAAACAATGAGTTGACCCAGTGAAACTTGCTGAGGAACTTTATCAAAACTCTGTAGCATCAAAGACATTGATTAAACAAACAAAAAAAACTTTTTCAAAAAAAGTTCAGAAGTGAAGAAGTAGCTACAGTGCACACCAAATGGACCTCTGAAGTCCTGTGTATCTGGCAGCAAGGTGTTAGCAACATATCCTGTAAGTGTCATGCAAAAGTTTCAGCACCCCTGGTAATGTGCACTTACTGCGTAATTTACTGAATTTAACATGTTGGGGGAAAATGAAGAACCTTCCATACATTCTGAACACTGCATTTGAGTACAGTTTGCACTCAAACGTAAGACTGGCACTGCGGAGATTTGCTAACCTGACAGAATTTTTTTTTACACTTTCTTTAGGTCTTCTTCTGAAATTCATGGCCACCGTGAGAGCTTATTTCTTATCCACACAGATCAGTTGGCACTCAACTCTTGCCTCATAGCAGAAATGACCCTCAGGAGGATCTCGTTGTGATTAATGTTCCAGCTACATCTCCCATCATCATCAAAGTCAGTGTTCCCAGCAGGATGCCTGACTGTGCTTCAGAAGAAGTAAGATTTATAGAAACTGTGTCCAACTCGCTGAGATCCAAACAAACATCGTTTACTTTTTTCACACATGAGCACAGAGTTTTTGACAGTTTACTCTGCTTTGAGATAAACGCAGAGTTGAAGTCTGGATGATGAACTCTCTCCCTTTCTGTCACTTTGACAGTTTTATTCAGTAAGTTTGCCTGAAAATGTATTATGATATTTTTTACTCAGAATGTGATAGTCTGTTTTTTTAATAGTTCATTCTTTAAAAAACTATCCACTCAAAAATCATATTTACAAAATTGTTCACCTATCTCAGATGTAGGCAATCAGCCAAGGCATTTTAGGGTCCTAAATTTTTCATCTTTACCTTAGAACTGGTGCTGCAAGGCTAATATTTCTAATAAACACTATTTAACAGGTGTCCAATTAGCCCAGTCATTTCTATAAAAATACATCACCAAACTTCTCTTAAGTAACGTAAACCTGATCCAGGTCTTAATGAATGTCTCACATATAAGAGTATGTGAGGTAAGGCATAGTATGACTTTTCCTTTTAAAAAATCACAACAACTTGTTGGAAAAAGACTCAGAGCAGGACTTTTAGTGATGATGAGTGTCACAGTTGAATCTGAGATCAGTCTCTTACCAGCCCTGCTGCTGTCTGAAGTGTCTACCTGTGGTGGTGAGGTTTTGTACATTTTTACTGCTCACATCTGTGTTCTAAACCAGATCCACTAGTCTGTGAAACCTTCAATCATTTTGATCTGGATAAGATTTTAGGTGATGTTGGGTGATGGCTTTTTACATAAATAACTGGGCTGTTAACATTAGCACCCCCAGTTCTTAACTACAAAAGAGAAATTGGGATTCCAAACATGTCCAAAAATGTTGTGATGGTATAGAAAATGAAAAAAAAAAATTATATTTGAGGTAAAGCGGTTAAAAATTAAATAATGATTAGATTTTAAATTGGTGATGTCAACAGGGGATTTGTCATCATGATTTGGTACAAAAGCAGCATCAGTGTACCTAAATTATTCTGGCCCACATCCCCTATTTCATTTGACCCAATTGCCACATGGATTGATTGACTTGGGTGGACCACTCCCTGGGAGCCACATATGTAGGGAGCCAAATGTAGGTAACACTGCCATATTTCTGCCAGAAGTGGACCACATCTGTTTTAGAACATGTGGGCCAAATAGGTGTTTTAATATGTGGGCCACTGATGGATCATATGTAGATAACACTGCTATATCTCTGCTAGAAGTGGACCATATCTGTTATGGTACATGTATGCCAAATGTGTATTTTCAAGGGCCACATTTGGCTCACATGCAGTTTGCCAGTGTGCCAGCAGTGCCATTTTTCAGTCAGAAGTGGCCCCCTCCCTATGCTATCTGGGGAAGGCTCTCGAATGCGTCTTTGAGAAATAAAAATAAGCAGAGGATTTGTCCAGTTTGTCATCAAATGCATGTGAAAATGATTGTAATGTTAAAAACAATGTTCGCCAAAGAAAAATGAAAGGGCTTTGCATAATTCTCCATCAACAGATTATAAAGTCTTTAAATGATTTAAGGAATCTGGAGGAATTTCAGTCCGTAAAGGACAATGGTGCAAGCTTAGAGCTGCAACTGGTTCCCACACAGAAGTAAGTGTCTTATGTTTACAGACATTCTGATTTGGTCTACTGAAATAGGACTCAGTCTAAACTTGGTGAAGGAAATGCTTTTTCAGATTTTGTGAGTGAATTGGGTCCTTTGCTATGTATTTTTCATGATTTTGAGCTGGACTTTTTTTTTAGTTTGTGTGTGTGATGTTAATATGTAAAGACATATGATGTAGACTGAAAAACTCCCACTAAATCTGACCTGACTGCTCTGACATGTGAATGAATGTTTTAGGCTTTACAAGGAGGCTCACTTGTCCCAGGAATTCATATTTTAGTGATACTTTTTCAGTTTTGTAAAACTGTGTAAGTTAAAAATGATCTGCACTCTGGCTGTAGAATTTATTTTCACCAGTTTTGAGAAAATACATTATTTTTAACATAATCTCCCTGCTTTTCAATACACTTTGTCCATCTATCACTAAGCTTTCATATTCACTCATTAATGCATGTTTTTGGCCTCTTCATCAGACGTGAATCTGGATCCTCTTATGGCTTCTTTCAGGGCACCCAGAAAACTGTCAGCCTCAATTTTCCTGCTGATGGTTGACTTTTGAACTTGATGATTGAGGTTGTTTAAATTCTGTACACTGTTTTTATTATCAGGCTCATAGTGAAGAATCCATGTCTCATCACCAGTAATTATTTTTTTAACAAACTTTCACCTTCCTTAGAGTATCAGTCCACATTTTGAAGAGTACACTGCTCTTTCTTTCATGCAAATCATAAGTGGGGCGGCCATTTTTGTTGCACTGCAGTCATAAATGAATGGACATAAACCAGCACAGCAGTTACTATGGTGACTCTGACCTATTACAGAAAGTGTTGATAAGATAAGACTGTTTTAATATAACTAATGCAGATCATTTTGACTCGCTCTCATACATGGCGTAGTAATAAAGTACTTTCTGTATTCTTATTAAAAGCCTGTAGTCAAACACCAAACAAGTTCTCTCCTCTCCACTGGTTTGGCTACAGTTTGTGGTATTTCTTTTCTTTCTTTTTGTAAGTGCTTAAACACTCCATCCATAAGTTGTGTGTCACAGAATGTCACAGAAGTTTTCATAACTTCCTTCCTCTCAGAACTGTGCTAATTGATTTGCTAAATATCTCTGTAGCATAATCCACACCGAAGCTATGACCTATCAAGTTGCATGTGTTACATTATTTCATCATCTTGAACCTTTCCAGTCAAGCCTTCCCAATTTCTGCTCACTCAAATTTCAGTTGAATGCTCCTCCATCCTTCACACATTGTCTCCTCCACTGGTTGTTGATTTAATTTGAGGCACTTTGTGGGCTCGTAAAAGCTTCTCAAAAAAGCTTGTGACAGTAAAACTGACATTTTTGTCATTAATAAGCACTGCTCTCAGTGTATTGTGTGGCTGTTGTGACGAGGTTATGAGGTTGTCAGTCACTGAAAGTATTCTCATTAACGCCAGGCACATCCTTGGTCATTATAATCATCAGCTCCTGCAGCCCTGTCCCTGACTTTTTTGCCCTCAATTTACCTTTTTTAAAATGCATTTTTGATAACAGGATTAGTTATATCTGCCAATCAAATAGTAAGTGCTTCACTCTGCCTGGTCTGTCCATTCCCACTGTTTGTTTGTGACTAGCTGAGGTTTTGGCCTTTCAGACCTTCATTGGTTGCATTCTAGGTGATCCAGCTTGTATTTTACCTTATTTTTTTTGTTTACTACTATGCATTATCTAATGTATTCAATTATTTTGCTTTTATGCTAAGCAGTGACCTCGGGTATCACTAGTCCAGTTTCAGGTGGAGGGCCAGATTCCAGCACAGTTTATTGATCTTCCTGATCCAGCACAGACTCGGCAGGGAATTACGAGGATTATAAGTTGTGTCAGAGCAGAGAAATCATTGAACTGTGCCAGACACTGGGCCTGTGAACTTTAAGTGTAAAGTTAGCTCCTCATTGTTTGCTTGACTGTAGAGGATATAGGTTAACTATCTAAAGATGTGGGGTCCTCAAATGTCTGCATAAAAATAGACAACTTCTCTTTTTGTGCAAAATAACCTGTCAGTAAATTTTTTTTAAGTTTTAAGTTAAAATTACTTTATAAAGTAAAATTTACTTTATACTTTAAATATTAAGTTACATTTTTTAAGTTAAAATGACTTTATTTTGGTTTATAGGAAAAATATATTTACTGTAAAATTAACCCACCACTGATTTTTGACCATGATGCTTTGCAGATCTACAGCAACATGTAGACAGGTTCTACAGTAAACATTTAATCAGTATACAGTAACAATGCTGTGAACACTGCAGAAATATGTTACTGTGTACAATTATAAGCGGTTCATTCTCAACCCTGCAGTGACACTGATGTGGTGGTGGTGTGCTAGAGTGTGCCACGGTAGTACAAGTGGATCACACACAGCAGAGCTGCTGAAGATGTAAAGATGGACAGAAAGTCAGAGACAGTAGCTGTTGCTGCACAGTTTGTGATGGTCCTCTAGTCCTTCATTAGTGGTCACAGGATGCTGTTAGAGTTGTGACTGGTACACTATTTTCACTCCAGCAGTGGCAATGAAATGTTTAAAAACATTAGCAGCTGTGTCTGATCCACTTGTACCAGTACAACACTAACACATGACTACACATCACCATACAATCAGTTCCTGCTAGTAGATGAACCATCGTTGGCATGAACCATGAACAAAGTAATACCTTCTCTCTGGGGGTCTTGATCATTGAAGACCAGAGTGAAAGGAGGCTAACATATACAGAGATACAGATGAACTACAGTCTGTAATTGTAGAACTACAAAGTGCACCTGTATGGTCAGTGGAGCTGATAAAATTTGTAATGAGTGTAGATACAATGTGTACCTAATGAAGTGGCCAGTGAATGTATATATACTCTTAAAAAATAAAGTTGTCAGAAACAGCAACAGACAAACAAGTTTTAGTTACCTAAAGCGCCCTTTTTAAACAATTTAAATAACTTAACATAAGAAAATGACAACATGCACAGTAAATCTGCCAGTGTTAAATCAACACTATTAGAGTTAAATTAACACTAAGAGTGTCAAAATGTAACACTCTCAGTGTTAATTTAACTCTAATAGTGTTGATTTAACACTGGCAGATTTACTGTGTAGAAATCTAAGGGTTATTCTTAGAACCTTTGTTGTAGGGTTGTCTAAACCTGGTCTTGTAGATCTACCACCCTGCACAGCTCCAACCTTAATTTAACACTCCTGATCCAGGTTATGAAGACCTTCAAGATCATGACGATAAGTCTTTGATATGAGGATTAAACATTTCACTTTGAAGGGTTCTTCATGCAACTGCGACCCTGGTGAGGATTAAGCGGTGGGATAATGGATGGATGGCACACATAGCCAGTTCTTTAAAAGAGCCATCCACTGAGTTGGGTTCTTCTATGGCACTGTGCACAGAACCCTTTGTGATACCTTCATTTTTAAGAGCATGGATCCCTTTAATCTTCCATGTTCTTTCATTATTCATTCATTCCAAGTCTACAAGGAATATGCCTGCTCCGTTCTCATCACTCCGCTCAAAAGAATTTTTTAAAAAACTTCTGTGATTCATGTCAAAAAGTCAAGTGAAAAAGAAGAGGAGATTCAGAAATATAATGGCATAACAACTTGGAACAGTTTTCCACTTCGAGGCTGTCACTGTATGTCAGCCCTTTTGTGCTGAAAGATCCCACAGACACGTCCTTCAGCATAACGTCATTCGTTATCATTATGCTTCATGCAAATGACAGCCAAGAACACTTACACCATGAGTGTGCTGTTTTTTTTATCCCTTACAGAGTTTACACTGTGCAGTAAGTGGATTTTTGACCATAAAACAACATTTAGGCAACTTGCAGTGCAGGGATCAACCCGAAAATCAGACTCTGTCCACTTTTTGTAGTGGAAGTGAGATTTCACTGTAACATCCTGAGTCAAACTTGGTTTGGACTGTTATGGATAACTTCCAGGTCAGTGAATTCCATTCCAAGTCCTGGGAACTTCTAATATTTGAGCTTTCACAACGGATCCACACAGTAGACTCTTTACGCATTAATCTCAGAGCTTTTTCTGCCTTTGTTGCCATCTCTCAGTCATGAATATAAAAATCCTCATCTTTCACCCTCTCACAACAAGCAAACAAAACAGTTTGTTTACCCAAAATGCTGGCAACATGCAGAGTACCATCACAGCAGTAGGCAGCACTGGCTTCAGCTTATTTCCGATTCAAAGACTCATTAACAAAGACCCGGAGGGCAATTTTTTTGTTGAATTGTTGCTTTTGAATGGTTCAGAAGATTTAATGGACATTCTCCTGCATGTTCCTAAGAAAAACAGTATCAGATCAAACGGGGCAAAAGTCATAATAGTCATGTAAAGTGTTGGATGTTGTTCATATTAAGACTTCATTGAGATATTAGTAAACTTAACAGGAGACACATTTGAGATGTGTGAGGTCTAAGATCTGAGCAATGCAGTTAAGGAGATCTTTTGGATTTTTCTTTTCATCTAGGGGTATTTAACTCATTTTGCAAAAAGTTAGAATTTCATAACTCATTTTCATTTGCATTTCTGGCAGATGTTCTTATCCAAAGTGACTTGCTGTTTTAAAGTTTCAGAGGTAGGTGAGAGCATTGGCGGGCTTTCAAAAGCAAAGCAGCAAAACCACTTTTTGCTGGCATTGCCTCTGTTTTTCTATGCAGAGAACATTGCCACTTTGCTTTGACACTGAGATACCCTGAGCATCACGCACTGCTCAGATTTGCTGCTTTTTTGTATGGATTTGCTGCTTTATCGCTTTACTCAAACTTTACTCAACCAAACTGAACTTCTAGTTTTCTACTGACCTTAGTATAATATAGCATTCTTAGAAATTACCTTTTTAAAATGTCATTGCATTGTACTTTCGCTAGTAGGGACTGATTTCAGTATGCAAGTTACTCTCCTGGGCATCTTTACTGTACTGTTTGAAGAAGAAACATGCAGCAGGAGCTCACAAATGCTGATGTTTGCAGTAGCAAATTTTCAAAATGAGATGAAATCGATTGTAAATATGTTATTATATTATGGAATATATAATATATAGAACATATTGGTTACTATTTGTTACTTTCTACTTTGAAATGAGCTCCTCTATGATTTTATTTCTGTCTGGATGCACTATGTCTGTGTTAGTCCTGTCTGGATGTAAATCGCTATGATTTTCCAAGCAGATGTCATGTTGTGTTGGAAAATAAAGACTTTTGGCTGCTGCCATATTTCTGTCTGTATTTGTGACCTGTCTGGGAAATCCAGGTCAAAGTCATTTTTGTCAAATTCAAGTTACATGCATATTTGGAAATAGTACTCCTCTCAAAAAAATTCAGACCATTGTCTCTTATACTTTCTGAGACATAGCATACTGAAACTCAACTCGGCTTATTTGTGTCACAAGACATTAATAAATCAGAACACTTAAAAGTTAATACAAACAAATCCAAATATAGCAGATATGAAGACTGAAAGATGACGCTGGCTAAAGTCGCTCTGTTTACATTAGCTGAACACATCTGACCTGCTCACGTTTGGTGGATGGATACATGAGCTCAATCACATTTCTACAGTGAAGAGAAGTAGTTCAGGAGCCGAATGACACCCAACAAGCTGGTGTACCTCCGCGGTAGAAGTAGTTCTACTTTCAGATTCAAGGGGTCATAGAAACTTGTTTTTCAGGTAAAATCTGCAAATTCACTGAATGGATTGCTGAACAAAAACAACTTTTTTGGTGAATTTAAGTTTTGTTTTTGATCAAAATTTGTACTACGATAGATATCTGAGACTATTATCTTTCATTTACAGCAATAAAACCTAGCAGCTAAGTTTTTTGGCTAATGTGAGTGGCAGGCTGAACAACACCATATCTCAATAAGTTACCCAGCGACTTTGGCCGGGTTTTCCCAGACGGGGTCACATTTAGACTTAAAATGCAGAACCTTCATAAATCACAAATCAACTGTCAGGCACGGAGCCACACCGCTCCATCTCAGGACTCCAAATCCCAGAATGCATCAGACCAACAGAGCGCTAGTACTGCCAAACCCCACTCTCCTGAATACTAATTACACACACCTGTCCCTTATCTAAAGACTGCCTATATAAACATCTCTAGGACATTCAGCATACACTAAGTATTGCCTCCCAGTCTTGTACTTGTTTCTTGCCAAGCATTTAAATGAGTGATTATAATCACAGCTACAGGTACAACTGATCATATTATCATGCAACACAGACATATGTTTTTGTAAAACTCTACAAACCCCCAAAAAACTCACTTGTAGTTATTTTAATGCCATTCAGATGCAGGAGTTTCAATACTGAGCAGATATGTAAAATGATAAATATAACCACGCCCCTGATAAATGAATCCAATATGAAAAGGGCTAAATAAAGTAGATGTACGATGAAGTGGACTTTCATAAAATGTTATTGATTATCCTGATATTCTAATTAGAAATCTAATCAGTTTAGATATCACTCAGGCCTAATGTACACAAAAGAGATTAGCTTGAAATTATGCTGCACATGACTCCAGAAATAATTTGCTTAAAAGAGCAACTCCTCTAATTAAACAGAAATTGAGCATAAAATTCAAAGATTCACTTAACACTGTGAGAGTACTATCACTGCAGCACGGAGCACTAGTCTGGAAGGCATGTTATGTAGATAAAATAAGTGTCTAAATAAATTGCATTGAAAGAATTCTCTCAGTGATGCTGAAAATGAGGCACTTAATGAGATCCTGTAGGCCTGAGCCTGAGCGGGTTCTTCAAGTGTGCAGACCAGGCAGCGCTGTCTGAATTAGGCAAATACACCAAACGGAATCTGCTCGAGGTACTCATCTGTGGGATCAGTTTTAAAGCGAGAAATTTGTTGCACTGCAGGAAGCCTTCAGCACTACATTATGCTCCAAATCCTATGTGCCCTTTACTATGACAAATAAATATTTCTGTTTTAAGTTCAGTACAGTCAGAAGGCTTTAAAAAGAGGTCGATTTGCATGTGACGTGAATCCTTTTCTCCCAGCAAAAGCTGTTTGATGAATATTCTCTCTCAAAGGGAAATTCCCTGCTGTTAATGCTGTTTAAGAGTCAGGAAGTGCTGTGTGCTTTCTGTCTTTCTGAAATACCTTACAGTGTGTAGTTGCTGTACCTGAGAGCCTTTTACAGACATACACAAAGGCTTGTGTTTCTGTCTGTGGGTTATTTACATTTAAAAATGCTAATGCTACGTGCTATTCAACTAAAATTTAAACACACAATGTGAATCCTCCCGTCACAGCCCCATCTCGTTCCTGTCACTTGCTCTGTGTTTACGTTTTCCACATCTACTTGTGTTTACGTTTTCCACTATCTTGTCTCCACGTGCTCTTTTGTTTACGTTAGTATCATGTCTCCACATCATGCCCTCATTATGGTCAGCACCTGTCTTGTCTTATCGCACAGCCCTGTTCCCCAATCCTGGCTATGATTATGTTTGCTTTAATGGTTCCCTTGTGTTTCACAGTCTGGCTGGTCATTGTATGTTTCCATAACCAATTTAATGTCTGCCTTGTATTGTTGTCACAGCATAGTGTAATGTCTTCATTGTAATGTCAACCCTGTTTTTGCCATAGTCTTTAGTTCATGTCAAGTTTTGTTTCACAGCCATAATATTTGTAATAAAGCCTTGTTTTTGGAAACCACCGCTGGGTCCATCTACAACATCAACACAAACTTTTCAAGACACAAGAAAACCCTGAGGTGGGCTTACAGGACTTGGAATTGTACAACCTGGTGATAGGTAGCATATCTGATTTGTATACACATGAAACTGAACCTGCCCCTTATTATTTCATAGATTAAAACATTGTATAATTTAATTATCATTTGGCAAACTGGAAATATTTTCAGAAATCTGATCACCTTCCTGCAAAGAGTTAAAGATGAGGGCCCACACACATCCACGTGCACTCACACATGTATAAGCGAGCTCCACAGGAGGTTTATTGCAGCACACTGAGAGACAGACAGCAGCAGCTGAGAACAGAATGCAGAATGTGGCGCGTGCCAGCCGGAGAGCTTTCACTCATGAGGGTTAAGGGGGTGGGGGGTTGTTTTTGGAGGGGGAGTGGCAGGGGGGGTGCTGGTGGGGTTTGCTGGAACTGAGCTACCACTGCTATAATGGTAAATCAGTTTGACTTGAGAACTATTGATGAATCACTGAACAGCTGAACTAAAGGAGTGCTGCCTTTGCTTATAAGCTTCCAGAAGCTGTTGCTTCCCAGAGTTTTTTATTCTTATAATATTGACTGGCAGATGATCCAGATCCAGTAAAAAAGTAAATATCTGTTATTATGACCATGTGATAAAAGAGCTACTACAACAATAATCAATATTATAAAATGGTATGTCATAAATGATCTAAAAAGATGTTTGTGGGACCTGAGTGGCTTAGCAGGCTAAGACGCTGACACTATGACCAGAGGATTGCAGGCTAAGACGCTGACACTATGACCAGAGGATTGCAGGCTAAGACGCTGACACTATGACCAGAGGATTGCGAGTTTGAATCCTGGTCATGCTGTATGCCATTAACAGCCGGGGCCCAAGAGAGCAAAAATTGTCTGTGCTCTCTCTGGGTGGGTAGATGTCGCTCTCTCTCCCATCACTTTCATGTTGCAATGTCCGCTGGCTCAGGTGTCTACTGATTGGTCCATTCAGAGCTGGGAATCCTGCGCTTTCCTCTGAGCATGTTGAGTCCCCAGTGATGAATATAGCGCCTTTCTCAAACCCAAGGACGCTTTACAATCAACACACTCCATTTACACACACACCGGTGAGAAGCAGCAGCCAATCGTGCACAGCGTACTCTCAACCGGAAGCGACCGTCCACCTGGAGGACTGCATCGAGCATTAGGGGGATCACCCAGGACAGAGTGCCAACCACATACATAGACATACACATTCATACACACACCAGGGTAATTTTAGAGTAGCCAATTCACCTGATCTCCATGTTTTTGGACTGTGGGAGGAAACCGGAGTCCCCGGAGGAAACCCACACAGACACGGGGAGAACATGGAAACTCTGCTCAGATGTGGACTCGAACCCAAGACCTCAGTGCTGAGAAGAGAATGTGTTAACCACTAAGCCACCGTGCCGCCCGCAGCCACCGCAGTGATGGTGTATCAGCAGTAGTTAGAAAAGAGGTGGTGGCCGTATCACATGCAGCGGAGGAGGCTTGTGCTTGACTTCACCCTCTTAGAGTCAGGGACAGTGCAAAGTGATGGGGAGAGGCCTTACAGAGGGGATGGGCCAATTGACTACTACTACATTGGGAAGGGGATCAAAATTGTTCTTTGCACACATACAAACAAATGTAGCAACCAAATTATTAATGTTAGATGCCCAAACTTAGCTTGATTAAAACAGTCCAGTCCAGACAAGTTGTTGATATTAAATTTGTAGAGGGCAGCATTGAATAATGTTTGTTTATTAGAGCTTGAGCTATGTCTATGGTTTGCAGGTACCCCACTAGGAGTATGGAAAGAAGCTTAATTAGGCCAATTTAGATTTCTAATTTTATATAAACATTAGTCAATTAATTAATATGGTAGTAAACAAGCTGACAACACTCAATGGAGTACAATACTGATGACATTTTACAGTATATAGGTCTTAATACAGTGAAATTATAGACCTAATTGGTATCATGTTTGTACATTGCCTATGTACAGTAATATTTGTGTTTTGGAGTCCAACTCCTGAATCTGTGCGCTATCTTCTGTGTACTTTTAGGCCCTGCAAAAAGTCTCTCAAAACCACTCAAGAACACAGAAGAGTTCTAAACTTTGAATGAGACTTGAGCTCATTTCATGTTTGGAGTGTTTGCAGACAAAGCGTGTGCACTCATCCAGTTCCATTATCTCCCACCATCCTCATTCCAGAGGCTCAGGCAGTGCGCCAATAAGATGGGACATGATGGTCCACTGGGAGTGTTATAAAATGACATTTTCACCACACAATTTCAGGTTTCCCTTCACAGCATTATTGGCACTACCTTTGAGAACTATTGATGATTTAGCTTAGCTCATCTCCCTTAGGAGAGCAAGCCAAACAAGGAAATTGTGAAAGTGTTCCTGTTATATTTGTCTGCCAATTATTTTTTGGTCATTATTCACAAATATAGTAACAGTTAATGTAAGGGACCAAAACACAAGTCATTTCAAAGTGTCTGATTGGATGTGAATGTATGCTACTGGTCAAAAGTTTTAGAACACTTTCAAAATTTTTTCCAGTTTACATGAAACATGAAACATTCTTCAGACAGTTCTTCACTAATCTGCTGCAGAACGTCATATAAATGTTGGCACTTGTAGGTTTGCTTTGCTTTTCACTTCATCCCAAATTCAAGCTGACCATCTTGTTGTTTTTTCCTGAGGTAGTTCTGGCAGAGCTTGGACTGATGTTTTGGGTCATTATCTTACTGTAGGATGAACCCCTCACCAACTATGTAGGTGTATACCTGACACATTCTAAAACTTTTTAAAACTGTTCTAAAACTTTTGACTAGTGGTGTATGTAAAGAGACCATGCATGGACATTTCGTGAATGGTATGGTATGGTATAAACTTTATTGTCATTTACAAGTACAACGAAATGAAGGCCCCAGCATTGCCGGGAGGGCAGCCATTATGGCGCTCACCTTGATTTATTTATTTATTTTTTTTAATGTGATGAATGAGTAGACTCAAGGCTTATTTGTTGTATTTTTTCCCGTTTTTGTCAATGACAGGAATGGCAGCCACACGTCATTTGTTGTTATTTTCAGGAGACTCTTGGTTACTCATAAATTTGCCAAAGTTTTGATCAAGCACCTAGGCTTTTCTGCAACAGAACAGTTATTGCTTTAGCTATCTCTTCAGGAATGGTTACACTTGATTTTCTGTGAGCTGAAAATCTAAGAATTTTGATGATACTTTATTATATGACTATTTCTATAACAAAGTATGTATTGACATTTATATTGATTTTCTCTCCTCTAGGATTCTAGCAGTCTGCTAAAACTTTGACAGCCATAGCAAACCTGTATGGCCAATATCTCAGCTAATAAAAACTTGATTTCAGTGCATTAGATGTTTATCATCTGTTTATAAACAGAATCATAACTATGGTTTCCCCCAAAAGGATGATGTATGTGGTTATTTAGAATAAAAACAATGAAAAATTATGTAAAGAACATTAACAATTAGTTGCTGGCACCTTAGGGCACCTGCGACTGCACTTGGGTAAGGTTTGTGGGGTAAAAATTGGATTATTGACACCCCACAGTAGAGGACAATCTGTGAAGATAACTGGTTATGGTCACCATGAAATCAGGAGACCTTTTATGATTATTGAGAGGAGCAGATCAACCTCAAAATCAGCCAAATGATCCTGTGATGTGAACCAGACATTAGGGAGAAAATAAAGTGTAATGTTGCCTGAAATCAGCTTCTAAGAGTTAAAAACTTCTTATTAAAATCTTCAATAAGAGAATCGTCTCCTCATAAGATCTCACCTTGTGCTCAGATTTGTTCAAACATTCTCATCTAGGATAAAGACTGTTCTCAGCACTGATGCTGTAGATGTTTTTCTAGTCTATAAGTATTTCCTGTCTCCTTTTGTCTCGTGATATTTCTCCTAAAGCATTTTCACAGTCCTCTGAGACATCAAAGAGCAACATTTAAGCTTTTGGATCCAGTGACTGGGCCACGCTAAGAGGTTTTGATATTCTTTCAGTGTGTCCCAGAAAACACAGTATTGTACTGAAGTCATAACACTTTAATGACTCCAAACTGGAAATCTCATTTGGACAGCATCAATGGTTATATACAGTTTTAAAGTAAATGAGTTCATTTATTTAGTTATTTATTCCCTTTACATGACTGTCACGGTGCCCCTGCTAATGATACATAATACCCAAAATGTTTTAATTTTGGAAAAATGCCCAGTTATTAATGTGAAGGTTTCTGGAAAAGAGCTGAGAAAAAAGACCAGCATTTAGTCATTTGGCTTACATGCAGGACCCCTGCTGGTGTAGGCCCTGGCGTTATATAAAGAATGATTTAAAAGGGAGAATATACTGTTTTCTCATCTGTATTGCTGAATATATCCTTTTACCATGGTCCAAAAACTCCCTGTCACAAGGCTGAAGCAGGAGGAGTTGAACGCAGCGGGATTCCAAGACAGGCTTTATGGACAAAATTAGAAACCAAAGCTTTGAACTAAAAGTTGACTTTGCTATGAAAAAACAGAATGTGACACAAATATGGCGTGGTCGACAAACAGATGTACTCTTGTAGATAAAACGGCTGAGTTGCAGTGACAGACCAGGACTGTGACACAGAGGGAAGGCTTTATAGAAACATGATGTGGCTGGGGGTGGAGCCAATATGCAAACAAGACACATGAAAAATGTAAACAGAAGCACACGGTGACAGGAGAAATGTAAACACACAGAACAAATGGTCCAAGATGGTGACAGACAAGGCTAGAGGCGGGGCCAGAGACAAGGCTGATTCAGGGGGTCACTCTACCTGCACTTATAATTGATTTGCATCTCCATCCTGTGCTAGTGTAACCACTAGCTACACACTACGCAAGTGTAAAAATGTATAGGCTAGAGCAGTGTTTTTTTTTTACTAAACAGGTAGAGTGTTCTTCAATTTCTAATGATATGATCTATGCTGAAGTGATCAAATGTAGAAAATAGAAGCTACTAAAGAAATCCTTTTGTTTTTAGCCTGTTTTGTGGCTGTGCAGAATATCAATATCCACGTTTGAGCAGTACCATTTTCTGAGATCTTGAGCTTGACCTGAACTATCATTAATAAGTAATAATTAATAATTTACTGTAACAGCAACATCCAAATCATCCACTTGTCACACTCCTGCTCCAGCCTTGCCCCTAGCCCCGCCTCTTCCTCATGTGAGTCTGTGTTCTGTGTGGTCTGCGTTGTCATGCCGGTCCATGTGTCTCTAAGCACCTGTCTTTTGTTATTTTCACAGCCTCCCTGTCATGTAATTATGTCAAGTATAAAACCTGCCTAGTGTTTCTCAGTCTTGTTGTTCATTGAATGTTTAGTGAATGTTTCAGTGTATGACTTCATAGTCAAGTGTCGTTATATGTGTCTATGAGTAAACACATTAGTTTGTTAATAAAGCATGTTATCCTACCTCTGCCTCTTCTCGTGCTTCAACCCCCACCAGGATCGTCACACCTCCATGATCTTTTACTGACAACGACCCCAGCTTAGAGTTTCCCCACTAATAATTACAACATCTTGGTGGTGTTCATGTGCACTCGTATTTAAATATTATATTTCAGATACAGTTTGAAGGCTGCAACAGACCTCAAGAGCACTGTCACTTTGTATGTGCTGTACATAAGGCAATAGATCCCTACAAAAATAAATATAATCCAATCATTTTAAGAATTTGTAATGAATTATTGATAAATATTAAATGAAAGTCCTATCAGACAATGTGTATAAATAATCAAACTAATAATACTACTCATAATAAATATAACTGATAGTTACACCATGTCCACTTACGGTTAAATCCAAATGTATTTACAGCACAAAACAGATGCAGAAACAGACCTCCTAATGTAGAGGATAGTGCAGTTGCTAGCAATCATGCAATCATTGTTGTCATGGGTGCCCAGTGGGCTGCCTGAAGTCTGGAAGCTATTTGTGGCCTTTGTGGACCTATAAATGGAAGCCTGCAGCTCTCTGTACTTATCTCTGCTGCAGCGGGCTCCGGCTCATTTGAAGAAGTGGAGAGCAGAGGGCAAAAGGAATGTAGCCAGGGTACTCCATGTCCAAACAGACTCTCACCACAAGCAACAACATGGCTTTGGAGAAGCCACGCGGGGCCTTTGGAAAGGTGAGTGGTCACTGAGAAGCTTTGGGGCAAATAGAAGAAAAAGAATCACTCCAAAAAGTTTCCAGACTAATGGATCTGAGGTGGATTTTTTGGGTGCTTTCTCTGCTCATGACCTTCATGAAAGATAAGGATTGCTCACTGCATGAGGAGGATGAGAAGACTAACACTTGTACCACAACTAGTTTGATCTTCAGAGTATATTAATTTAATCACATGACACATGTTGGCTCACGAGACTTAGTGGAGATTCTCCTAAACTTGCTTAGGAGAAATAGCGTGAGACTTAAAGGAGATGTGAAATACTTCTGGTCCAGATAGACATGATAATAGTCATTCACATCATCAAAACTGGGACTCTATGGGATGATTTCGATTCGGTCTTTAGTAAACATGAGCAAACCTGAGACTTTATTGAGATACTAAAACTTAAAGGAGACATGTCAGGTTACTGAAGTCTCAGAAGAAACATCTGAGCAGTAGATCTGAGACTTGAGCAAAAGTCTCCTTTGTGTTTCTATCTGATCACAGTTTTCTTTTGAGAAACTGCTGAGACATAAATGAGATCTTATATTTTTCTTCCATTGAAATGCTTCATGTCAGTAGTTATATACAGACTACAGATATGTTAGGAAAGGAGTCACTGACATACTTCATGCACATATTTAAGTATCACCCAAGCCAAGTAATTCAACAGACCTGCATTGTAGTTTTTATTATGTGGTGATTTGAATAACTGGCTGTAACTTCCATAGTTAATGACAATGTAAATGACACAACAGCTTCAGTAAAAACAAATGAAGATAGACTGATGGACCATAAAACAAACAAGAATAGTACTGCATCACAACCCCATAGTCTTCTTCTTACCTTAAAGTCACATAGGCAGTAATAAGTCAGAATTTTCCTTATGTCCCAGTTAATGTAATGCCATTTGTTGCTCAGTGCCACATTGCTAAATGAGTTAAAGCCCACTAGTCATGAATGTTCATGCCAGATTCAGTTCTGATGTTTTTCACAAGCAAATTGGCTGATGGCAATTTTGGCTGGTTTTTCTAAGCCTTTTCATACTGTAGACTAAATGAACTCATTTGCACTTTTTCTAGTACTTTCCGTAAGCCACATTTACAATTATTTACTTGTCAAAGGGCCAAAATAATTATTAAAAGGCTCATATCATACAAAACGTCTTTCCTGTTTTTGTCACAATACAAGCTCTCTATTCGTCTATAGGAGTTTAGCTCCACCCCTTTCGCACTGAAGCACTTCAGCCTGGACTTCTCTTTGAATGAAAAGGTAGCCAGTTAGAGCAGAGCTCATTTACATACATCAATCCTAAATGTACATTCACAAAAACAGCCTGTTTAATTCTAAGAGATAAGGATGACCATATAAACATCGATTTCGATGTTTTAATACATAAACATTATAAGGGAACATTATAAAATGCATGTAGGATATTGTCCCTTTAATGAATCTATTGTGCGTCTCTGTTTTAAAGTAAACCAGTATGATCTAGAAATAAAATCAATCCATTTCCTCTTACGGAATATTACTTTTAATGACCTGATCTAGCTAAGTGATTTAGATGAGGGTAGAATAATTTGATAAGTATTTATTCAGGCATATGTTTGTGACCCTCCTGATGCGGTGTCTCAAGCCACGCCCCTCTGTCTGTCAGGGCCCACACCTGTGTCATATTCAAGTTCCATCTCCTCGCAGTCACAGCAGCCCTTCTTACAGTATTATGCTAAACATTGATATTGTTCCATTGTTCCCAAGCTAAATATTATTGAGTATTCACAGCATCAGTTGGAATATCAGCAGCTTCATTTTTGGCTCCTCAGAGAGTGGCTCTCACAGAGATAATCTTAAGCTAAGCTTTACCTGAGCTGTTTTATGCTTGGACACATCTCAGCAATAAGTATTGCCTTCACATGTTATCTTCATATTAATTCACATTAGACTTATTATTCCAAATTAATCTATAAATCTTGAATCCATTAGCAAATCACCAATTAGGGAACACTCAAGAAAATTAGAGTACATGATGTGAAAAAGGATCATAAATCTGTACCAGTAAAATACTGAATATATTAGGATTTATTTAAATTATTATTTATATTCTGTGTGATTCATGAACATATGCATTGTATGTACTTGTACTTGTACTTGTACTTGTACTTGTCCAGAAAAGCGTGGTTATTTATTCTGATGTATAAATATTTTCAGAGATGTTTACAGGTATTTATAGCTATCATATGAATACATCTTGGTAGTGACTGCCAGCTTTGAAATGCCTGTTACCATAAGAGCAGGGATCACATGGTGCAGTGTGAAGGATGGGGCTGTTAACAGAAGGAGGAGGGAATTATACCCCAGACTTACATCATGTGTTAAAACTCTAACATTTACTATGAGTCTGGATATGCCGAGGTGAAGGAGCACTCTGGGGATTTTATCTCTTGCTATGAAATTGCTGCAAAATCTCATGGGAAAAATGTGTCATTTGAAATCTGAGAAGGAAGTCTTGGGACTTTTGGACAAAGATCTGATGGCTTGTTGGCACAGGCTGAGAATTTAGAGAGATTGGGATGGGCTATGGAGCAGTAATGAAATATTGATTTCAGAGGTGGGGGGACACAACCCAACTTGCCTGAGTACAAGGCGGGGAGGTCTTTAACATAAGTACAATTATTATTAATTATTAATAAATATTAATACAGGATGTAAAAATATTATTACAAATATTTTATTCATAATTATTAGTTACAATGAACAATATAACCATAAATAGTTGCTATTATTAATTATAAACTAATAAACTAAATATTAATATTAATTTTCAATAACATTAATACATAATTAAATATGAATAATTTATTACATTGAACATTTTATAAAACTCAGACTCTTTCAGTTCACAATGTTTTCTAGTAGTTCTTGTAGTTTTCTATTCTTACAATTCTGTGTTTCACCTTGTTAGTCAACTTCACTCCAACTCATTGCCACCAATTTACACTAAATTTTGGAATGTATGATCAATAGACCCCATTTACTTAAAAATATACCTAAGTATTTAGTGAGGGGGGGATGGCCAATAACACATTAACAAGAAATGGCAGAGCCAATTGATGAGCTTGTGGGCAGTCTAAAAGAAAACCATCTTGAGCGGTCATTTTCTGTTTGGTCTTAGTGCTTGACCCGTCTCAATTTAATATAGCGTAACATTGTTTTTGGAGGGTTAAAACTGCAGGGGACCAAAACTGCCTTTTGAAAAAGCGCAGAGGACATGTCCACCCTGTCCCGCCAAATTTCATCTCTGTTGTGGAGCATTCTCTGTAGTGAAAGAGCAGCATCCAATAAATTTATGATGAGTTGGAGTGGAGATTGTGTTCCAGAACTAATCATTCAACATCAGTACCTGACTTCACTAATTCTCTCATGGCTGGATACAATCAGAGCAATGTTCTAACATCTAGACTAAAAGGTTGTTACTACATGGGGAACAAATGCTGTTAAAACAAAGGGTTTCTAAAAAAAAAGATTGGTCCACAAACGTCTGGACATCGTGTATTTACAAATGATCTACACACTTTTTTCTTCCCACTTTCCATTCAGTGTATTTTCTAGGCTAGACCTTTGTTTGGGTTGGGCTTGCTTCATCCACCCTGTCCTTTCCTTTCACTCTGTTACAGCTATGCCTGAGGCTAAATAAGAGTTTATGGACCCCCAAGTGTGTAAAGCATACAGACATCATGTGGTTTGACTTTAAGCTCTGCAACATCAAAAATCCCAGAAGATCAGTTCATATTCTGAATGTTTTCTTACCTTATCAGTTAGGTATTACATGACCATGGACTTAAGAGAGGCTTGCATTTAGGTCAAAGTGTACAAATGATAGCCAGAGGCATTTAAAGCACCATTCAGTCAAAGATTTATTTACTTATCTTAATATATAAACTTTGGTGGGTTAGTACTCAAATGTTTAGTACTCAAAACTGCTTTTTTACTAACAAGCAGTTATTCCATCTGCATAACTGAAATATCAATGAAATGCCCATCTGCACTGAACAGAGATATTCAGAGGAAGCAGCTGTGGCTGGGTGGGTAGGGATTCATCCCTGGCAGGTCATGACTGAAGTGCCTTAAAGCAAGGCACCTAACTTCCAACTGCTCCCTGGGTGCTGTGGATAAGCCGCTTTGGGCACATGTTCTCACAGCCTATTGTGTTCACTAGTGTGATTTTCACTGCACAGATGGGTTAAATGCGGAGGTCTGTTGTGTGCAATCACACTGACAAAAATCTGTGAATGTGGTGAACAAAGTGAGACTTGTACCCTCACAGTTCACGACATCTGAATGGAGTTGCCATTGGAGATGGAGTGGGGTGGGACTTCATCACTCACACAGTCACAGATTACAAAATAATAATAAAACCAATGCACTGTTTCATGAACACCATACATGTGTATTCTCTGCCTAATGGAGTGGTCATGAAAATGTACAAGTGCTAGTCATTAAAAATAGCATAAAATATCCATGCTAAGTGTGTTTAGCTTCTGTTTAGTCCCACAAGTCAGACTTCTACCTAGAGACAGACGGTTTAGTGCTTTTGGTTGCTTAATGTGACCAAGAAATGCTACTAATCAATCAGTATTGACCTACAGTGGCAGGCCCATTAACACATTAGCAGCTAAAACAAACCTGAAGGATGCCAAAGCATCAGCAAACCCAGGAGAGGATTTCATGTAAAAGCAACTCTCAAAAGAAAACTACAAAACACAATTTTTTTTCTCAATTCTGGTGACTATTTTCTTCTGGAAAATTTAGAATTGAGCAATTCTGTTCTCTATTTGTTAAATTTTAGGATTGGACAATGCCACACATTTTCTTTTAGATTGTACACCAAGTCCTGTGTATACTCAGTGAGAAATGTATTTATTGTGTTTTCAACTGGCCGAGGCTGCTGTGGAGTTTTAGAGAATCCATATTTTCATGTGAGGATTGATTTTGAAAAAGAAATGTTAGGCTGGGAAGTATCTTTCAGAATCGATCCGTAAGTCCCTGCTGCGTTAGAGTTTTTGGACAGGATGGATTCAGTATGTCTTCATAAAATACCAGTTTAAAAAAATTCCGGCGAACGTGCTTATGTGCTTAAACAGTACAATTTCAAGTAACAAGCCATTACTTAAAAGCCAAGGCAAGAACTGTACTGGGTAGTGCTTTACCAATCCCCCTGAAGTGATCATTATCCCCTGACGCAGAAAACATTTAGATGTGTTTTCTAATTTCCTGTGTGTATCAGTCTGGAATGTTGTTTTTCTTTAATTGGAGTCTTTTGACCCCAGCGGTGAGCTACAAAACATGCTTGCAATTACATGATGCTGGAAAAAGTGTTTATCCTGCTTCTCTCTCTATTTCTCTCTTTCTTATGTTAACAAATAATTGAACATATATAGCCTGGCAGTGCTAATGACCCTACAAATCACATTTAAAGGCTACACGTTCTAGTCTGTTATTATTCTAGGACTAGGAGCTTTTCTATTATTCTATTGCTGGAGCTTGCCTCTTGAGGTTCTCCTGACCATTAATATAGTATTCCTGAACCTGCACATCACAGCAGTTATGTAACTGTCTGCTGTTACAAATACAAAGATGGTACAGGGTCAATTTCTTTCTGGACACTACTTGGTCAACCAGCAGCCAAGCTTATCAGATCTGGATAGTCCTTGAATGGGAGACCTCCAAAGAGCAGTGTGTCTGCTGGACACGATGTTGTTGGGACAACAGGAGGCGCTATTCCTGCGTTCTATGTAGACTTACAGAGACACTGTAATCAGAGGTGTCAAGTAACAAAGTCCAAATACTTTGTTACTATACTTATGTAGAAATTTTGGTTATTTATACTTTACTGGAGTAATTATTTTCAGACTTTTTACTTCTACTTACATACATTTTCATGCAGTTATTGGTACTTTCTACTCCTTACATTTTAAAAACAGCCTCGTTATTTCTACGGTTTTCATTTCGGTTTGTCATCATTCAAAAAACATCCTGTCCAGACAAACTGGCCATCCAGAAAGAGTGAATGTAATTGGTTGGATGATAAGTACAAACCGGATTCCAAAAAAGTTGGGACACTAAACAAATTGTGAATAAAAACTGAATGCAATGATGTGGAGATGGCAAATGTCAAT
>BRDA01045940.1:0-13573 GCA_036984385.1 Crenuchus spilurus
ATAGAGTAATTCAGTTACTAACTAAGTTACTTTTTTTAACAAGTAGTGAGTAACTATAACTAATTACTTTTTAAAAGTAACGTTCCCAACACTGTTAGGCAGTGATTTATGTTTTCAGTTATTTATATTAAAGCAGATAATAGAGAATACTCCTGCTACTGTGGTGTGAAAAATATCTTTAAAATGTGTTTGAGTCCAACAGTTTTATTACCATAAAATCTGCTGATAAGATGTTTAAAATGAAAGTAACACACTTGCCACCTGTGTTATAGTTTATGTTTATCATATCCTCACAATCTAAAAATGATTTTCATAATATTGATAACAGATTATTAGTATTAGTGTGTGATTTGCATCGGAATAGCCCACAGCAGCTCAATATTCTATGAAGAAAATGCAATTGCTAAGTTGATATTAATCTATTTATTTGTCTGTTATTAGATTAAAATACTTGTTATTTGTTTGTTATATTTGCCAATTAGTTGGCAGCACAAAGAGAAAGAGAGGAGAACGTAGGGGGTTGGAGAGAGAGGAGGACGGACAGCAAGAAGCAGGTGAGAAAGCTGGTTGAAGACATTGTTGAATGTGAAAAGCACATTAGTGATAAAGCCATGACAGTTTTTGTCTTTCTGCAGTCAAGTCCACAGTGATTTCAAGGGGGGAGGGGGGTCACTAGGCTCACATAAAATTCTGTTCATAGAATCGCCCCTGGGATAGAGTCACTTTATTTGTTCAGGAAAGTTTCAGAATCTGTGAGTTAACATCCCTCTCAGGAAGCTATACTGGTTATGATGTAGCACATTTCAGCGAGCCACAACTCACTCAAGCCAGGAATCAAAACTCAATTTTGAAGTTAAAGTTTCATTGTTCCTGAGTGCATCCCTCAACAAATAATGTCAAATAACACTACATACTATATATACTGTAAATGTGCAATTAAGGTCAAACCACTTAAATTTGGAATTTACACAGCCTGGCAGATGGTCTATATTACAGTGCATGATGTGATTATTATTGTCTTGAATTTGGTAGGGCCCTACTTATAACTATATGGTTAAGTATGTAATGTAAGCCAGATATACAGTGAAACAACAATAACTTCTAAGTGTTAAAGTCCTTCAGCTCATGTTGAAGTGAATCAGGAAATCTAAGCATATGCTAAGTTAAGCATATGCCAAGTTCAGCCAAATGTTATCCAGCAAAGGCAGATTTCTTAGGAAAGTTGCTGGGGAAAAAATGATGAATTATTTAAAGTTAATATAATATGAACAGTTTTTCTTCAAAGTGAATGAAGTAGTCTTCCATAAGTTAATGTGCAGCACTATTGCTCATTTTCTTGGATGCAGTTTCTTTATAGTTCTTAAGTGTCTGACAATAGCTTTGTAGGTCTCAACTTGTGTTCTCTGACTGATTACATTTTTGGCTTTACCTTCATTGTCTTTCTCCCTGTTATTGTCTGTCTCTCTCTCACTGTTTGTTTCCCTTTCTCAGACTCTCTCATTGTCCTTCCAATCTGCCTGAAAAGAACATAGATCATCTCTGCTACACGCAACAGTGCTGAGATCAACTCTGTTAAACTAAACAGCAAAGATATCAGCTGTTACAGTGAACAGCACAGAGATCAGCTCTGTTAAACTGAAAAGCACAGAGATCAGCTGTTACAGTGAACAGCACAGAGATCAGCTCTGTTAAACTGAACAGCACAGAAATTATCAGCTGTCTTAAACTGAAGAGCACAGAGATCAGCTCTGTTAAACTGAAGAGCACAGAGATCAGCTGTTACAGTGAACAGCACAGAGATCAGCTCTGTTAAACTGAAGAACACAGAGATCAGCTGTTACAGTGAACAGCTCAGAGATCAGCTCTATTAAACTAAACAGCAAAGATATCAGCTGTTACAGTGAACAGCACAGAGATCACCTCTGTTAAACTGAAAAGCACAGAGATCAGCTGTTACAGTGAACAGCACAGAGATCAGCTCTGTTAAACTGAAGAGCACAGAGATCAGCTGTTACAGTGAACAGCACAGAGATCACCTCTGTTAAACTGAACAGCACAGAGATCAGCTGTTACAGTGAGCAGCACAGAGATCAGCTCTGTTAAACTGAACAGCACAGAAATCAGCTGTAACAGTGAACAGCACAGAGGTCAGCTTTGTTAAACTGAACAGCACAGAGATCAGCTGTTACAATGAACAGCACGGAGATCAGCTCTGTTAAACTGCAAAGAGATCAACTCTGTTACATTACTGCATAGTACAGAGCTCATATCTGTTAAATCACTGCATGCCACAGATATTTGCTCTGTTACAATCAGTGCACCATAAAGAGATCAGTTCTGTTACATCACTACACAACCTAGAAGTTACTCTGTTATATGAAACAGCACAGAGATCAGCCCTGTTACATCACTGTCTGATGAAGTGGTCAGCTCTGTTACATCATGGTATGGTATGGTGAATGGGCATTTATATCAAATATCAGAATTAAGGGTTGTCCAAGTATGTTAACACACAACAAACACTGTTTATGCCATTGGAGTCTCTCTAGTGTTAAATACAATATACGCATAATGTACAGTCCATTATTTTAATTGACATAATTTATGTTGCAGTCCAGCAGGGCAGTGCCCCTCCAGGCCTCCAGACCTTGCTGTCATCTGAGTTCTATCTGGATCTCCCTCACCTGTAGACTGTTTACTTCATCAAAAGCCTGCTATATAAGCTTATCATGAACTGCTTTCCGTGAGAGGTCTTGATTGTGTTTCTTGTATTCTTGTCATTTCTGAGCATTATTATTCTGAGGATTTTCCTGTGTTTCATTGAACCTTTTCCCCAGACTCTGACCTTGATTTTCGATTACCCCTTTGGAGTTATTCGCCTTGGTTATATTCCCAGTGAGTAACCTAGCTTACTTGGGTATCTTTCTCTGTTGTTACTGTCTTGCACTTGGATCCTGCCTTCTGTCAATCATTACAGAAGACCTCGCCTATAATATGGATCCAGTGAGTGTTGAAGAGCAATTAAAAGCGCAAGACGCCAAATTGGAAGAAGTTAAGCTTATGTTACAAAATCTATTTGGCACTCCAGCTAGCAACATTAGCACCCAGGGTACCACAGTGGAAGCAGCCGGAATAGACCAATAAGGGTTTAATTGGCATTTGTTTTGCTGTCAACGCTCCGTGCATAGCCCTACTAGAAAGTTATGATGGAAGAGCAGAATTATGTAAGAGTTTTCTTATGCAGTGCACTCTATACAATATATCCATCATCATCCTGGCCAATTCATGTCTAAATGTGAGAAGGTAGATTTTGTAATATCCCATCTAACCGGTAGAGCTACAGACTGGGCAATTTCCTTATGGTATAAGGACAGTGACATTCTAGCTACCAAAGCTGCTTTTCTGGCTAATTTCAGGGCTGTGTTTGATCATTCTGCTGTCAGTAAAGATATTGGGACATTTCTCCTGGAATTGCAACAAGGGAGAAGCAGCGCAGCAGACTACACTCCAGATTTTTGCATGTTAGCAGCCGGTAGTGAATCGAATACTCCTGCACTCCTTACTACATATCATCATGGCTTGTGTCCAGAGTTACAAGCAGAAATGGCATGTCAAAGACATCTAACTGATTTGGATGCTTACATTCAGACTACTATTGCTTTGGAACTCCTAGTGAGACAAAGACATTTCATCAGGGAACCATCATCTACTCATCCCAAGCCTGTTGATGAACCTGAGCCCATGCAAATAGGAAAGACTCATATCACACCCGAAGAATGTGAGAAAAAAATTAATTCCTAGTTCTCCAGTCTCAACTCCTCTGACCATCAGCCCATAGATAATTCACCAGTGGTTTTGGGTACTGTTAATTAACTGTTAAGTCTTTTCATACTGAAACAATAACTTTCTGGATCATTGAGTCTAGAGACTGTCCTATCATCCTTGGGTATCCCTGGCTTCAAGTTCATGACCCTGTTATTTCCTAGCAACAGGAGGACATTGTGCAGTGGAATGCCACATGTGTAGAAAACTGTATGTCTATTCCTTGTAGAAGTTCTAGGATTGAAAACACTCAGTCCGGGAACACTTTTAATATACCAGCCTGTTACCTTGATTTGTATGTTTTTAGCAAAGTCAAAGCCACTCAGTTACCCCCACATAGGGCTGGATAGCACACTGCCTAGGAGTCATGTTTATCCCCTGTCAACACCAGAAACAAAAGTCTACAGTCCTACATAGATGAGGCCTTAGCTCAGGGATACAGTCCCCTCCTAAAGTTTTGGAACAGCAAGGCAGAATCCCTTGTTTTTGTTGTGCACCAAAGTCATTTTGATTTAAGACAAAAAGGTTAGTATGAGACAAGAGTTCAGAATCTCAGCTTTTATTTCCTGGTAGTTTTCATCAGATGTGATAAACCAATCAGATCATACCACCCTTTCTTTAAACCCACCCATCTTTCAAGTGAGCAAAACTATTGGAACATGTGACTGAAAGGTGTTTCTTGTTAACCAGGTGTTGAGTTTGTTTGTTAAAGCCCTAAAAAGGTCTGCATGACTACTCGCCTTCTTGGCTTGGGTAAACCTATACAGATTGTAAAAATTTTTAAAAAAGAAGATAAACCACAATGAAAACCAGAGTTGTTTATGAGAGAAAAGCAAGCCATTCTGAAACACAGAAAAGAGGGGAAAACAATCCAAGCTATTGGAAAAACATTGAGCATAGCAACCACACCCATTTGAATGTCTTGAAAAAGAAAGAAACCACTGGTGTACTGAGCAACAGGCGTCGAACAGGTCGACCAAGAAAAACAACACCCACTGATGAGAGAAGAATTGACCTAGCTGTAAAGAAGAACCCAAAAACTACAGTAAGCCAGATCACCAACGACCTCCATAGAGCAGGGGTGAAGGTATCCCAGTCCACTGTTCGGAGAAGACTCCGAGAGGAGTCATCGGGGGAAAAAGTGGAAAATTTTAGACTGGCCAAGTCAGTCACCTGATTTTAACCCAATTGAAGAAGCATTTTACCTCCTCAAGAGGAGACTGAAGGGAGAATCCCCCCGAAATAAACAAGAATTAAAAGAAGCTGCCATAAAAGCCCGGAGTAGCAACACAAAGGGAGAGTGCAACAGTTTGGTGATGTCATCGGGGGACTCGATGTTAATCACGAACTCCTATTAAACACGAACTCCTATCAGTTAATCACGAACTCCTATTATCAATGCTTTTAAACATGGGTATCTCGGATACACCACTATCATGGTTCAGATCCTACCTCGCTGAGCGTTCATTTAAAGTGTCATGGCTAGGACAGCTGTCCTCTTCGCACTCATTGTCCACCGGAGTGCCCCAAGGCTCGGTACTGGGACCCCTTCTTTTTTCCATTTACACCACCTCACTGGGACCAGTTATCTGCTCGCATGGCTTTTCCTATCATTGCTTTGCTGATGATACTCAGCTCTATCTGTCATTCCCTGCTGATGATGACTCTGCCATCACAGCGCGGATATCTCACTGCCTCTCAGATATATCCTCATGGATGAAGGATCACCACCTACAACTTAACCTCTCAAAGACTGAACTAGTGGTCTTCCCCGCAAAACAGTCGGTTCAAGACAACCTCACCTTGACGATCGACTCTCTCTCACTCTCTCCGTCAAAGGTTGTTAGGAACCTCGGGGTTATGTTTGATGACCAGCTTTCATTCACACATCATGTGTCCTCTGTTGCACGGTCCTGCCGGGTTGCGCTCTATAATATCAGACAAATCAGACCGTTCCTAACGCAGCATGCCACTCAGCTCTTGGTACAAGCTGTGGTTATCTCAGGCCTCAATTACTGCAACGCTGTGCTAACAGGCCTCCCAGCCTGCACTATTAAACCACTACAGATGGTCCAGAATGCAGCAGCACGTCTGGTTTTTAACCATCCAAAATGGGCACATGTCACCCCACTGCTCATTGAGCTACACTGGCTTCCGATTGCTGCCCGGATCAAACACAAAGCCTGCACGATCGCCTATAAGGTGATGACAGAGCAGGCTCCCCCTTATCTACACTCGCTCTTAAAAGCTTACGTCCCTGCCTGGTCGCTGTGCTCCTCCACTCAACGTCGCATTGCTTTGCCTAACATTCACACAAAGCAATCCAGACTGTTCTCCTCAGTAGTTCCCAGATGGTGGAACAAGCTGCCTACCACCACTAGAGCAGAGAAGTCCCTCACTGGGTTCAAGAAACTCCTAAAAACCGAGCTCTTCAAAGAGCACCTGCTCTAGTGATCCCAAATACTCCCCACTGATATGCACTCAGCATTCGATATCCAAATGTTAATTCTTGTATACTAGTACTAGTAAATACTGGTACAACTCTAGTATTAATTTTTCGCATCTGTACTTTCCCACTATTGTAAGTCGCTTTGGATAAAAGCGTCCGCTAAATGCAATGTAATGTAATGTAATGTAATTTTCCACTTTGTTTGTTCCTTTACTTTTGCTCATGTATAAAATGGTGTGGTGTAATACAAATGGTGATAAATCCAGATTTACTTGTCAAATTTTGAAGAAAATGCCAGTAAATAAAAGCTGAGATTCTGAACTCTTGTCTCATATCCATCTTTTAGTCTTAAATCCAAAGGTCTTCAGTAAACAACAAAAATAAGGAAACTTGCCTTGCCGTTCCAAGTATTTTGTAGGGGACTGTATATCAGAGCATCTACCTCTCCAGCTGCCGCAGGGTTCTTTTTTATTGAAAAGAAAGATGGAGGCCTTTGCCCCTGCATAGATTATAGGGGATTAAATGCTGTATCCATTAAGTATCAGTATCCTCCGCCCTAAATACCATTAGAGAAGTTACTGGGTGCAACCCAGTTTCACCAAACTGGACCATCATAGTGCTTATAATTTAATTAGGATCAGGGAGGGAGATGAATGGAAAACAGCATTTGTGACCACTACGAATATTTGGTTATGCCATACGATTTGGCTCTAGCGCCCTCTGTTTTCAAATCTTTTGTAAATGATGTATTGAGAGATATGATTGATAAGTGGGAGGTGGCTTACATAGATGATATATCAAGAATCAATTGTATGTCAAATGCAGACAAGTGTCTTTCATGTCTCTCAGGTGGCATTTTTAGGCTATGTGACTAATTCTAAAGGGGTTATTATGGATAACAGCAAGGTAAAGACAGTAGTAGAATGGCCCCTACTGCAACCTGTTAAACAACTCCAGCATTTTTTGGGATTTGCCAACTTCTATAAAAGATTAATTCGTAATTTCAGCATAATAACCATTCCTCTTACCTCCCTCTTGAGAGGAAAAGTTATACCCCTTGTCTGGAATCTAGATGCAGAGGCAGATTTTCAGATATTAAAGACATGTTTTACTACTGCTCCATTGCGGAAACTACCAGATCTTGATAAACAGTTCATAGTGCAGTTGGACGCATCAGAAAGTGGACTTGGAGCAGGGTCAGGTCAACCGTCTAAGATGTGTCCTTGTGCTTACTATTCCCAGAAATTCAGTGAGGCAGAAAGAAACTATGACATTGGCAAACAAACAAACCATTGTTGTACTAACTGACCATACAAATTTGGAATACATTTGGGAGGCTAATAGAATGAATACCAGGCAGGCTAGATGGGCTCTTTTCTTTACCAGATTTAAATTTACTGTCACTTATAGACCAGGTTCAAAAAACATTAAGGCAGACACATTGTCCAGACAATTCGAGAGTGAAATACCACCCATAGAACCAGCAAGTATCCTACCCTCTATCTATCAAAGAACCACCCCTTAATAAATGTCCAGTCAACCTTACATATGTATCCAGTTCTCTACATTCCCAATTACTAAGTTAGATACTTAGCACTCCAAATTCAAATCATCCAGGAATTAACCATACCATACAGATAACTCAGCAAAGGTTTTGGTGGCCAACGGTTATCTGAGGATGTGAGACAATTTGTGAAAAAGTGTGTAATATGTGCAGAATCTAAATTATCACTTCAGTGTCCACAAGGTCTGTTAGAGCCTCTGGAAGCACCTAGCTGACCATTGTCTCATATCAGTTTGAATTTTATCACAGTCCTTCCTGTCCTTAGTTCTCAGAAGATTTCCAGGGTCAAACCAGTATGACTGGAGCAACTTTCGGGTGTGGGCTGAGTATGCCCAAAACTCATTGAGAAGTGAATCTAAAGGATTGACACCAGGAGGATATGGATCTACCATGCCTGGATGCAATGCAGTAGGGAGATGTGGGAGGCAGTTCATGTGAGTGAGCTACAGAGAGCATATTCAGGCAGATCATCACTGTAGAGTGGGACTGGCCTATAAGACTAGGGACAGCGTATGGATTTCCACCAAGTACCTCTGTTTGAAACTTCCTTCTAAAAAGCTGAAATTCATTGGTCCCTTTCTTGTCATAAAACAAGTTAATCTTGTGTCATATAAACATCAACTACCCAGATCCTACAGGATAAATCCCACTTTTCATGTCTCTTTACTCAAACCATGTTTATCCTCTGGTTCCAAGGTGGACCTTGTAATTGTGGGACCTCCACCCCCTATTGAGATTTAGGGGGAGTTGGTCTACTCAGTCAAGACTTTACTGGACTTGTGGCATAGAGGGTGTCAGATGTTTTATCTAATTGACTGGGAGGGCTATGGTCCCGAGGAATGCTCCTGGGTGCCAGCCAAGTACATACTAGACCCCTCCCTTATCACACACTTTCACTGCACCCATTCTAGTCATCCCACTCTTAGATTGAGGGACCATACCCATCATTGGGTCTGTGGTGCACCTACTGGTGCTCCTGGGAGCAGTCTGGCACAGCAGTGCCCATCCAGTCCATTATTTTAATTTACATAATTTATGTTAAAGTCCGGCATGGCAGTACCCATCCAGGTCTCCAGAGGTCGCTGTCATCTGAGTTCTAGTTGGATCTCCCTCACCTGTAGACTGTTTACTTCATCAAAAGCCTGCTATATAAGCTTTTTATGCCCTGCGTATCACGCGAGGTCTTCATTGTGTTTCTTGTATTCCTGTCATTTCTGAGAATTATTATGCTGAGGACTTTCCTGTGTTTCATTGGACCTTTTGTCCGGACTGTGACCTTGATTTTAGATTACCCCTTTGGATTAATTTGCCTTGGTTATATTCTCAGTGAGTAATATTAATCTAGCTTACTTGTGTATCTTTCTCTGTTGTTATTGTCCTTCACTAAATACTTGCACTTGGATCCTGGCTTCTGTCAATCATTACAATTTACAGGCAATACACAATATGCAGTGAACACTATTAACTGTATCAGTAAAACAGTTGCAGAGAGGAGTAGCAATGGGTCATGATATGTCATCTTCTGTCATCAGTCTACAGGGAGAACTTTTTACTTTTCACTCAGGGCTGTTGTTGGAACTATTAGTGTAAGTAATACTGTCTTAAACCACGTCAGTTGGCCTGTGAGACCTTCATCAAGATCTGTGTGATCAGAGCAGGCAGTGAGATGGTTTGGGTTATTTGTTAGCAATAACAGCTTTGCAGCTCCAGTTCTAGATTAAAGAGCCAAAATATGGACTCCAATCATGTCTTAGATGAGCAACTACTTCTGTTCTATGGAACATCATTCTTTGGAAAAGGCAAAATGGTTCTATATAGAACCCTGAAAAGGTTAAGAACTATTTGTGGTGTGTATGTGTATGTCAGGATAAGTGGGCTGGTTTATTGAAAGAGTGAATTATTCATGAGTTTTGGTTTGCAGGTGATGTGAATGGGCTGGACAGCGGCTGCTCTAACAGCTTTAAACTCCGCTTACGAGACGTCCTCAAGGTCACTGCAAACACACACACACACACACACACACACATACTCCCTCCTGCAAACACACCCTCTTGCTATCTCTCTTTCACACACAATTTCTCTCTCTCCCAAACACACACTCAAAGCGAGGTACACCATGATTAACGGTGACAGGCAGGACGGACGACCTGCCAATCCAAACATCCGCCCTGGCCAGGAGTGCAAGCCCACTGTTAGCATGCTAATGCACTACCTCGGGCCAGATTTACGCCCTCTATCAGATCCTCTGCCTCATAGCAGCCGGCTTTAAGAATATTGATACAATCCGCCCTGGCCTGCACCCATAAATCAGCACTGATAAAGTAGGAGAGGGAAAATATGGCAACACGTTTATCGAAATAGAAGTGTTTACCCATTGGTCGGGGTTACTGGGTCATCTGAAGGACACACAAACTAGACTGGACTGTTTAGGCTTAAGATTGTGATTAAGGCCACGACCACTCTACATACACTGATCATAAATTTCAGAGACCATTGGAGTCAACATTGCCTGGACAAAAAAAAATCAAATAAAAGATGTTACTATATTAAAATTAATAAAAGTTTCATTTTCTTTATTATACTTTTCTAATTATATTGTGTTAATGAACGAGGACTGACCTACAACCTGTGCACATTAATGTTTATTGTTGATTTTGACTACGAAAATCACTTTAAGCTTAGATTAATAATGGATAATGGCCATTATACAAAACTCATGGAAGAGGCGAAGCCCAAGTCTATTCCAAGTCAAATTCATTTGGAATAACAAGACATCTTGAAGGCTGATATCCCACTTATACCCAGGGTTGTTACATGTTTAAGCATTAATGCATTTCTCTGCACAAAGAAAACATGAGAAGTCTGAACATCACAAAATCATTCATTTTTGTAAAATTGTTATTGGCTGTTGTTGTAGCTACTCTATCACAGGCTGTTAATGTATATTACCTACAGTTGTTAAGTTGTTATCACTGAAAGCTTTCGGATGGATGGTATGGGTGGGCTAGGGGTGGAGATGGGGGATAGACCATGGGTTGAAAGGCTATGGATTCGTAGATTATAGGTTTAGGTTATGGGTGGGTGGGGGTGTAGGATATGGGTGGGTTAAAGAGCTCCAAGTCCATTGACTTGTTATAGTAGGACAACTTAAAGGCTGATATTCCACTTATACCCCGGTTGCCACATATTTAAGGATCTTTGTGCATATATGTGTACAAACATCACGAAATTTGTTATCGACTGTTGTTGTAGCTGCTCTATCACAGTCTGTCACTCATTGCTATGGTTGTTAAGGTTATCACCGAAAGCCTCTTGGATCACTGATGTAGTGCTACAGTGCTATAGGCCTAGAGTAATATAGTGCTATAGTGCTATAGTTCAAAAGTGCTATAGTAGTATAATGCTCTAGTGCTACAGTGCTATAGTGTTACAGTGCTATAATGCTGTACTGATACAGTTCTACAGAGTGATAATGCTACATTGCTACAGTGCATTAAAGCTCCAGTGCTACAGTGGTATAATGCTGTAGTGTTATAATGCTCATTATGGTTGCCACCTTTCATATATTGAAATAAGGAACACCCATGGGGCAGGGGGGCGGTCTGGAATATAAATATTTTTTTATTAACTACTATTTTATATTTTTTATTAACTATTAATAAATATTAATCCATTACTTAACAATATTTATTAACATTTCATTAATTGTTACTAGTTACTATAAATAATATACTAATAACCAATGTTCCCTCTAATTTTTCATGTGTCTGAGCAAACACATAAATTCTGAGCGGTGCCTTGAACCACTGTGAGCAACATCATGCCCTCAAATCAAATCAAATCAAATTTATTTATAAAGCACTTTTTACAACTGATGTCATAAAGCAGCTTTACAGGGTCAGTAATAACAAACACCAAAGCACTGTGGTCACGCCAGCATCGCATCCATCCAACTTACATGGTTTATTAAAATAATCTAATTACAGTACTAACTACACTATTAATAATATGGTAACATTAGTGTTTATTAGTTCTTTTATAACAGATTTATGTCCCTGTCAAGAACATTTAATAATAACATAATTATCAAAAAAAAAAAAAAAAGGAAAGGAACTGACTTCTTCATTTCACATTTGCAATCTGCCTTTTTCTCATCATTAGAAACACTTTTAATCCATTACATCAAACCTTTTTCTTTTTCAAACCCAGTCCTTGCAATACCTGTATTTCCCCTATTTACCTGGCATATTAGCTAGCAACTGTCTTCTCTTCACCTTCTCTCTCTCTCTCTCTCTCTCTCTCTCTCTCTCTCCTCTTCATGCTGTACTTCCTCAGGTCATTATGTTCTCATTCTTATTGTTGCATTCAATCTTCCAACACCCACTCATTTTTGGGTTTTTTTTGGTGGCAGCGGTCATTTTTAAAAGTAGTCCAAAAAGCTGCACCCGCCACGGAATTTTTAAACAAGCCCAATTTGGCGTGAAATTCGCGAACCTGGCAACCCTGGCCACACTGCTTTGCTAGCTAACACATGTGTGGCGGAACGTAAGGAGCTGCGTAAATAAGTTTGTGAATCGCATCGCTGACTGGAGCAGCCAGTCACCGGTCACTCACTGACTCACACTGCAAAATAGTACAGAATGAATTATGTTTATTTTATTTTAAATTCAGGTTGGACTTTTTTGTGTGCAGCACAGATTTTCTGTGCGCAGAGACAGTTTAAGCAGTGCGCAATTGCACACATGCACAGCTTAGAGGGAATATTGCTAATAACTAATTGTTATTAGTAATAATACAATAACATTGATATTAATATTAGTCATTAATAAATATTAATACATTACTTAAAATTTGTATTAATACTTTATTCATTGTTACTAGTTCCTAATAATAATATACTAATAACTAAGCATTATTAGTAATAATACAATAACATTGATATTAATAATTAATACATATTAATACATTACTTAAAATATTTATTCATATTTTATTAATCGTTACTTGTTACTATTAATAATATACTAATAAATATTAGTTATTAGTAACAATAAAATTACATTGATATTAATATTAATCATTAATAAAATATTAATGCTTTATACATAAACTGTTAAAAACAAGTAGTATAACATTTCTTCACTTGACTCAAACTTGTATCAAACTTCACTCCAACTCATTACCAACAGTTTTACACTTATTTTTCGAATATGTGGTCAATAAACTACTCATTTACATAAAATTATACCTAGAATGATATATATGTATATACATAGACTTATAAGGTCTGTTACTGCTTTCTGATTGACTGTTTGTGGTGAATTTCGAGAAGAAAGTTCTCTACTAAAGGGAAGAAAGAACATCAGTGAGTGCTGCGTGAATCATGCTCTATTTAAAAAGTGTGTTCTTGCCTTTTGGCAGTGAACCAGATGGAGTGACAGCGGGGCCAGCCAATCAGACACTAGCAACAAACGGCTGAGCTAATCAGTGAGCTTGTTGGCGGGCTTCAGATTGACTAGTCTTTTTTCTCGCCAGGTCCTAGTGCTTGACTCATCTCTTTAATATAATGTGACACTGTTTTTGGACGGCGTTGTGTCAGTTCAATCGCAGTTTCTCCCCTTTTGATGAAAATACGGAACAAATTGCGTCCTGTATTGGTTCAATACGGAACGTGACTTTTAGTTCATAAATAAGGAACGATTCCGTATTTTACGGGATGGGTGGCAACCCTAGCTCTA
>BRDA01045949.1:15015-43506 GCA_036984385.1 Crenuchus spilurus
TGCGGTAAAGAGGTAGTGGATAATTACGTAGAGAGTTTCCACGAAGAATTACTTGTAAAGACTCGTGTTTTTTCATAACGTAGCAGTTGACTTATCATCTATTTTATTTTTATTCATATATTTTTATTTATTTTTGTATAACGGACTTTACATTTGGACAACTGATATTTTTGTTACAGACTTTACAATAATATTTGTAATGTTTGTAATGTAGTTTGGTACTTTTGTAAGTGTACAAAAATCATACGGTGTATGATAAGTACGACAAAACATGTAATATGTTTTTATTTATTTTTATATACTTATTTTTATTTTATCTACTATTCAGTTGACGATGCAATACTTTTTTGTGCTCAGAAATGTTCATTAAGAAGCACCTTTGAGAGATGCATTAATAGGTGATGGAGAAATGGCGTGACCCTATTGATGGGAGAAGTAAGCCATTAAGTAAGTTATATAATTGTATGTTTGAGGTATATTTGATGTTTAATCGGTTTAGTTTATATTGAAATAAAACTCAGTTTGTATATGACCGTCTATATTGATTTAAATGTGTAAACTGGGGTAGAATAGACCATATTTGTATGACTTGACTTGTGACTTGCTTGACTTATAGCAGGGATTCGACTTGACTTGCTTGGTTCTCACCACAGTGACTTGTGACTTGCTTGAGACTTGAAGGTGATGACTTGAGACTTGCTTGTGACTTGCACATGAGGTACTTACTCCCACCTCTGGATCATGGGCCATTAAATATCCTCCAAATAGGTATATATGCTTGTTGAAAAGTTTTGCACCTGACATAGTGAATTATTTACTAATTTTTCAGTTCCTCAATGAGGCTTTACATCCACTCATAAACAAAATATAAGTATATATACGTACACTTATAAAAAAATAAAAAATACAACCAACTAATGTCATTATACAGATCATTTATTATTATTTTGTTTCACAGCAAATATGATCTGAGCTTATCCAAACTTCCACAAAACAGCTGCCGTGTGGTTGCAGGACTTGTCCAATGCACGAGCAACCCACTGTCTCAACTAATCCAGTTTCCTGGTGATGACCTCGACTGACAGTCTGACTCGGCTCTACCTCAGCTTTAGATGAAGTCGCCGTGTTTGTTAACCTCTTAAACTCCACAGAACCAGCAGTGGTTCCAAATTCGCATTCTTTGCATTCAACATAACTTTCATATTTCATAAGATACATACAAGCTGAAGGTATCATATGAAAGCTACAACTGTGATTTATTGTTATTTATGATCAATCATACATCATATGAAAGGGGTGATTCTCAAGATTATGAAATAATTAACTATTATGCTGTAAATTGTTCATGTTTTTCATTTATAGGAAACATCTGTAATTTATAATTGCTGATTTAGAAAAAAAAATCACTTTTATGGCTATATGTCCATGTTTTTACAACTTTTATGTATTATTCTGGTATTTCTACATTTTGAGGTTATGCTGAAACTAACAAACCCTCATTTGTCTGTCTATGATATTCCTGTCAAAAGAAATCCACTTTTATATGCATCATGAATGTAGAGAAAAAATAGCCTCTATACAGGACTTGTATTTTGAAACTTGTCAAGCGTTCCTTCAGACATCATGTGACATTAACGCAACTTGATTGGCCAGCTCCAGGACAGTCTGCAGTTTGATTTGATATGTCACTGAAGCCTGTCAGCCTATCAGAGGGTTTAAAATTTAAATGTAAGGGCAGCATGCTTTTGACGTTTAGTGACGTCAGAGCAGATATTTGGCGTTTTTTAGCTGATTATCACCCATGAGTTTTATAATTGGTGAAAGAAAGTAAGTTTATACACTGTTGGGGACATTTTGGTTGAACTAGATTGGTAAAATGATCTTTTATTGTTATGATATTTAAACTGTAAAACAGCATGTAAACACAATCTGTCTTATCTTCTCTGTTTCCGTGTCTGTCCATTTCATATAATCAAACTGCTGAATTCAGTGACATGTCTTAGCTCTGACAGTAACATAAACAGTTAAAACAGTTCAAGCTGAGGAAAGTATTTTATGGCTATTTTTAGCATTTTGTCAAGGTTTAAAGAAGTGGTTTTTAAGATTTAAAGAAAGGTTTAGCAGTTATGCTAAAAGGTGACCTGGTATGACCTTTATGCTGTAATGGGTGTCTGACTGATAGTACATACCCAGTACATAACAAATCTAATGCAGATATGTACTAATGTGTGTGGAAAGCTGTTTTTAGCTTAGAAACAGGAAAGACATTTTTAACTGAACTTCAACTTAAATTTTAACTTTAATTTGAACTTTAAGAGCTTCGCTTTGCACCGTCACAGGACCCAAATGGGTGGTGCCCACATTCTGAAAGACTGTGACATACTCCTGAAGGTGAAGAATAGCCACAATGATCAGGTGCTTTGCTTAACTTAAGGACACCATACAGGCACTAGGTTGAACAAACCAAAAGTGCTTTTTATATTATGCAGCAGTAAAAAAACACAAACATAAACAAAATGCATATGAAAATGCTTCAATCATTTCAAGACCTTTGGATTGATCCATATGGGCCTGATTTGCTCTTCCCTCACACATCAGTTCAGGCATATGGCTTAAACAAACACGGTTGCAAGCAGTTAGAGGTGAGCTTCCAGACTGATTAGGGACCAATACACTGTCTCTTCCTCCTCACTGTCGAAATGTACATTATAATAGGACTAATAACAAAATTAATGGGAGTCAAAGAATTTGCTCTGGAAATGTATTTTACATTTTTTATTTTTAGATTTGGTGGTCCTGTCCAAGTTAAAAATGGTGCTGGATGCACTGGAGGTTCCTGATATTGGTGTTATGGGCAGCTGCTCAGGTGGGCACGTCGTCAGGGTCAGCACGAGCACGACCTGCCCCTCCCCCACGAGGTATGAAGCGGCCTCGTGATCATTCTATTGATTAGAGCTGGCAGGGATGTTCGTCCCATGGGGAGATGTTTGTGCGTGCAAACTATTGGTCACTTGACAACAGATTGGGGCACCACAGGGGTTGTTCTCCCAGGGCACCAAACGAGGTAGGACCGCACCTGGCTGGATGCCTTTATATCAGGAGTGGAGGAGCTTGTTCATTTGTTTTTCACTTCAAGAAGTCCTCCATCTTTTGGCCGGTGAAAGAGAAGCCACTGAAGATGCTCTGATGTGTTGAATCATTCAGACTTTCCTCACAAAAAGAAAGGCAGGGCTCCTGACTTAAATGCAGCTGAAGAAAATAGTTGAGGTCATTTGGGGCATTCTGCAATTAGAGAAGAATGGAAATCAGTGAAGATTCCTGAAAGGATGCTAAAGAAAAGCAAAAAAGAAAGTGTGGGAAGAGAGAGAGATCATACCAGTTCTGGTTTAAAGGGCGGTTCAACTTCTTTGTTATCGAGAGCAAACCAGTCCATAGTGGAGAAGAAAGGATGATCTCTGATGTCAGTCTGAACACCCAAGCGACGTGTTGGATTTTTCACAAACAGCTGAAAAAAGAGAAATGTTTAAGGAGAAATACTAAAAGTCTCAGTTTGTCTCATTTCAACCAGTTACTTAATACACATTTACAAGCTTTATTATGTTCATGTCTACATGGATGAAGTCTATTTATTTACCCTCTCTAACATGTGACTGCTTTCCACAGTGAGCCAGTGAGGATAGTTTGGTGTCTCAAACATTATAGATTCAAACAGCTCATCATGATCTTCACCGTAGAATGGAAAGTGTTCAGTCAACATTGCATAGACCAGCACTCCAAAGGACCACCAGTCAACAGAAAATGAATACTCCCGACCCAATAGGATCTACACACACACGGATCATAAATGATCAGCAAAAGGCTGCAGTGAGACTGTCACCAGAAATAACATTTAAAGCAATGTTTGGGGGAAATGTGTATTATTTTATAACGAGCCGGAAAGCTAACATTTCTAATAAACACTAGAACTCAGCTGACAGTCAGGAGCCTCACAGACTACAGGTCATACTGTATCCTAAACCACATTAGTCTGTGACACCTTCAAATACCTTAGTTTGTGATGAGAAGGGTTGAGAGAAGTTTAATTGATGTATTTTTACAGAAACAGCAGGTTATTTAGGTGACTACTGAGTTCTAGTATTTTAACAAAGTAAACTTTGCAGTTCCAGTTGTAAAGAAGCAAAATTTAGACTCCAGACATGCGTTGTGTGATTAACAACAAAGGTGACTTTGTACATTTATTATTATTATTATTATTATTATTATTATTATTATTATTTTGCTAATGCATACTGTACCTCAGGAGCTACGTATTCTGGCGTTCCACAGAACCCTGAGACCAGATTAACTGCAGACACATTTTCATGACAAAGGCCAAAATCAGCTAACTTTACGTGTCTGTATCTGTCCAGCAGCACATTATTTAACTTCAGATCCCTAAAATGTGTGTATATGTGTGTGTGTGTGTGAGAGAGAGAGAGACATTCAGGTTGTGGTGAGCACAGTGAATTTGTGTATATCACCTGTGAATGATTCCATTCCCATGAAGGAACTGAAGTCCAATCACTATTTCAGCTGCATAGAACTTGAGAAAAAGGAAAAAAACAACCACTTGATGCTGATGCTGTGTTTTGTGAATCAATACAGTATCACAAAATATGATATTGTGATGTTCAACTGTACTAATATTTTCTTACATCTCTAAGTCTAATAAGGACTTAATCTAAGCTTAACATGAATAAAGCATGAAGCCAAAGCCAATATTATTTGGACTGTTGGAGAGAGATAAGGACATACAAAGGCTTAGATCTTTCAATGAGTTCACAGATGTAGCTTTTTTATAGGAGAACTGTGAGGAGTGGGGTGAATGGATAAGGCAGACTGCGAGTTGAGGTCGAACAAAGGGGCTTTACTGAGAGAAGTGAACACAAGTACAACACAAGCATGAGGACAACTCACAAAGAGAGCAACAGAGGCAGATAACACTGGCTAGACAAAGGCAGGTAGACTAAGGCAGGAACATACATGACCAATGACCAAGACAGGAACATACACGAGGCAAGGACTAAGGCAAGGCACAAGAGAAAGCTAAGGTTCAAGTTCAAAATACTAAGCTTCAAAAGGCAGCGAAAGGCTGTGGCAATGGCTCTGTAAGTCACTAACATTAAGCTTGTGGCGTTACTTCGCCCTGAGTGAGAGGCGAGCAGCTCTTTAGTAGCGTCCTGGTAATTAGGGTCAGGTCAGCTCAATACTCAGGAGGCGCTGAGGGCTGCGAGGAAGTGCCAGCAGGTGGAGCACGAGTCCTGACTAGAACCTCAGATAAGATGTAGCTTCATATAAAACCCCTCTTATAAAAATATGAGAAGTTTTTGAACTTTGAAATCAAGTTTTTGAACCCTTGATTATTTACAAGAAGAAAATGGCACCAGGTTTTATTGTAAGATCAGATCATCAAAGTTAAATTATACTATATACCTATAAAATTAACTTTTTTTAGTTTTTAATTTTTGCCAGTTTTCTCCCCTTTCTCAGTGTGGTAGTCGCCAATTAACCCAACCCATTAGTGGCTCTTGGATTCGAGTCCACATCTGAGCAGAGTTTCCATGTTCTCCCTGTGTCTGCGTGGGTTTCCTCCAGGGACTCCGGTTTCCTCCCACAGTCCAAAAACATGGAGGTCAGGTGAATTGGCTACTCTAAATTGTCCATGTGTGTGCATGTATGTGTATGTGTGCGTGTGTGTTCACCCAGCGATGGACTGGCGCCCTGTCCTGGGCTTAGTTGAATAGTGTAATGCCCTGCCCTGCGCCCAGTGAGGGGGTAGGGGACTAACCGCAACCCTGATAAGGATAAAGCGGGTGTGATAATGAATGAATGAATGGTCTGTAGTACCTTGCTCTGGAAGGTAGAGTACAAGCAAGTTATGAATGGATGATACTGTCCTATTGTCAACACATGCTTCTCCACCATTGCTTTTTCAGCATCAGCATCCCCAAGTGACAATTTCTTCAACACTTTAATGGAAAAACACTGACTAGTTCCCTTCATCTCAGCTAGATACACCTGATAGATAGAGAGAGAGACATATGTGAGATCAGGTTGAGAAGAACATTCAGAGTCTCTGTTAAAGCAGATGTGTTCTACAGTGAGGAGGACAGTACCTTGCCAAATCCACCTTTGCCCAGGACCTTCTGAAAACTGAAATCGTCAGCAGTGACACGTCTGCTGTGTTAGGGAACCAAGACCAGAGCTCTCATCCTGACTATCACAAAGTGCCCCATCTACACATAAAGAGAATTATCAGCACTGCTATATTAATCAGCACGATCACTGTAAGTCAGTTCAAATACACCGACTATTAACAGCAGGTCCTGCACTTATGTCAAATTCAACAAAACTCACAGACTCACAGAGGGAGGGAGTGAGAGAGAGAGGGACTTTTTTCTGTTCATACCCAAATAAAGAATACATTCAGAGGTTTTATGGGTTAAAGTAATATATTTAAATGTGACATATGGAAACATGTTTTCCATAAAGAATATAATATCTTCTTTAAAAGTTGAATAACACAGTCATATAGCTAGCTAATTATACTCTAATCTCTATATCTGTTGAATTATTTTTACATCTATCTTCTCTACTGAATTTTATACAATTATTTCCAGGACCACATTTTAAACCCATTTTCATGATGACATTGACATGTTTAGGACAGTTTTGCCACATTTGTACAGTATGTACTGAAATAAAAAAGTGTTAGCTCCAAGCTAACAACGGTACACAATGTTTGCATATAAAAATATGAAGTTGATAACTTATCTTCTGCGGTTGTCGTCTGGTGCTGATGAGTAAACTTTGAATAAACATAATAAGCTTCGGCTGTGGCAGCCACAGTGCCACCCATGATGATTAGGGGGCACTAGGGTTGCCACCTTTCAGATTTTGAAATAAGGGACACCCCTGGCCTGGTGGGGGTGTTTGGGGGGGGTGCGGGGTATGGGGGGATGATTCCATTGTGGGTTGGGTGTTGGGTGTGGCTTGAATGTTGCATCTATGTAATAAAAGGTCTTGCACTGTCAGAGAAACATTGTAAAGCGGACAAAAATTGACTTCGGTAGATGCTATAAGTCGCGTACCATTTTTATTTGTATCTTAGCAATGCAGACAATGCTTTCATTGGTTATGACTCGCACTAGTGATGGGCTTTTATGGCTTGGTTTACTTAAAAGACCTCTTACAGCTCCCAGAACGGCAGACTTTTCTTCTTCTTTTTCTTTTTTGCTGCTTAGCTAAGCTAATAATAAAATAATGTCAATTCAACAGTGAATGAAATTAAATAAATATAGAGATGTAAAAACAACAGAAAAATATATTTTTTCTAAATTATGTGTGCTGAGTTTTGCATTTTACAGAAAGAAAAGAAAAAAAAAAAGAAAATAATTATATACTGTATATGTATCTCACCGCAACATGGTCACATTTCACAATATCGCAAAATGATCATTAATTAATAAAGGAATAAGGCATAATAAAGTAAAATAAGTAAATTATGTTTACAATACAGGCAGTTGTACAAAAATCACATTCTCCAACAGTTTCCATACTGATGACCATATTTCAGTGAATTTTGGTTGTCTGTTTTGGATTTCAAAAGTGAGCCAAATAATTTTTATGCATGGAAATGTATAAATAGATTCCTCTTATAAATTTACATATGTCCTTTTTCATAACAAAATGTATTTATTTTTTGTAAATACAATTACTTGTGTGTAATTATTTATTCAGTCATTTATACGTGCGTTTATTTATTTATACTTATGTCATTATTTGTCATATGCAGAGAGAGTCTTTTTGTAGCTTCTCTGTGTGTGCGCGTGCAACAATTATAGTTACTGTAATAGACATGAGTCGGCTCTGATCGGTCACTTCAAAGAGTTGACTCTAAGAGCCGTTTCTTTCACCTACGACCCATAACACACAGACACACAAACACACACACACACACACACTACTGAAACATGACAGAGGGAGAGAGAGAAAGCAGCAGGGTTTGGTCTTCATTCACACATATTGTTCTGTCTCAGATCAATCTTATTTCACCCCCTTTGATAAAAAATACAGAACAAAGTGTGTCCCGTATCGGTTCAAAATGGGACGCGACTTTTATTTTACAAATACGGAACGATTCTGTATTTTACGGGACGGGTGGCAACCCTAGGGGGCGCCAGTGCGACTTTATGCCACACAAGTCATTTTTGATTGTTGACAAAATATTAATTGCAAAGCATCAAATCTCACATGCTATCAGTAATGATAAGCAACTGAGGATCGCTGGTTGGTACTTTTTGTTTTATACTAAATTACATTCCTTGATGTCATAATGAGATGTTTTCATTCTCCCTATGAGATCACGCAGCAGCTGGCTAGTATGTTTGGCAGCATAGCGGGAGGTTCTATGCTTCCTCCTCTTAATTGTGTATTATGGGACACTTAATGTATCTTTTTCATGTGAATAAAATTAGAACATGATTATGCTTTATTATTCATGCTTAATTGTCCACTGAGCATCAGTAAACCATTAGGTAAATACATTGTCTGTCATTGTGGCTTCAGGAAGACATTCCTGTTGGGCACTTGATTACTAGTACTGAACTGACTGAACATATTCACAGTGATTTTAAGAAAGCCCATTCCTTACAGCTAGTGGGTTGTTCAGTATTTTCTCTTGAACATGAATGAGCTCCAATTCTGCTTTCCAGGCCATTTGAACTCCCCATATAACATTTGTTATGAACCTGAAATTGTATTAAATTCCAAATCATGTAATAAAGTCACACACACACACGCGCTTAGAAGAATTACATTTTGTTAGCATTATTTTTTACACCAGCTGTCCCTTATACTGTAAGAAGTTAACAGTTGTTTTAAGTTAGATTAAATGGCCCATATCATGGAAAAAGTATATTCCTCTAAAATACAATTTAATATAATATTCAAACAAAAACGTATAAGCCAAATATTATACACATTTTAACTACAGTACAGATAAAACTGCTGAATTCACATTAAGTTGATTTGTTTCCCCTGTGTGCCTGACACAAAACAGTATTATTTACTGAGTGTCATGTCAATCATTATTTTGCCAAATGGTCAAGATAATGATGAATTGTCACGTTCTGTCCTGGTCTCTGTTTTTGTGTCACTGGCCCTTTTAAGTTTTAGTCTTGTCTAGCCCCGCCCCTGATTGTGTCCACCTGATGTTGATTTCCTGTTGTGTATTTATTTCCTCTGTGATCTTGTCCTGGTTGCTTGTCTTCTGTTTTGTGTCTCTAGTTTGATGGTGTCTCAATCTATGTATGCTTATGATACTTTAGAACTTCTTTATTAAAATCCACTTTACTTTTAGTCCTGCGCTTGTGTCCTTCTTCAGTAAAGCGTGACAGAAAGACTAGCCAAAACATGGACACAGCGGGACTCCAGGAGGTCATTAGACAGCATCCCAGGAACTCAAGGCCCAATACCACCAGGACCAGGCCTGGATCAAGGACTTCAGGGAGATATTTATGGAGATTGCGCCCTCTTTGCCATTGAACCACCTGAGTGCGGTAAACCTGTTCCGTCACTCTCCTCAGAAGGGCTCAGGGCTGACGGCTAAACCCAAGGGTAATTTTTGGGGGGCCAAATACAGCCTGTGGGTCCTTCAGGGGAGGGTGAGGAGGGCCCAGCTCTGGTCGAGCAGAGGCAGGAGAGGACTGGCGAAGAACCTCTGGAACCAGCAGAGCGGGTAATGGTAGGAGCCCTGAGCATTGTCAGTCACGAGGAGTGCAACGACAAACACTCCACTGACGGCTCCCAGGAAGACCTGTTCTGGAACCCAGAGGTGCACCGCCTGATTAAGGAGGAGGACTCATTGGCAATGCTCAGGCTTCTCCAGCAGGAGGAGCAAGAGAACGAGAGGAGAGATAGGAACTCGGTGAGCAAGCAGAAGAAGAGGAGCAGCAGCTCTAAGGTTCACAGGGCCAAGAGGAAGCGAGCGCGGCGGGCAGCCGCAGCACGACAGCTCAGCGCTAAGGTGGGTGCTGAGACCATCTCTGCACTGGAACAGAGAGAGAGCCAGGACAGAGAGTCACTGCCTTCGCTCTCAAACAGTGCCGAGTCGCTGTCAACACTCCCGAGCAGCGGCGAGTCAATTCCTCTGCTTCTGAGCCACGCCGAGTTGCTGTCAACGCTCCCGAGCAGCGGCGAGTCGATTACTTCGCCTCTGAGCAGCACTGACTTGCTAGCTCTCCTTCAGAGCGGCAATGGACAGCCGTCCTCTCCCCTGAGCGGCAATGGACAGCCGTCCGATTCCCTGAGCGGTACTGAGCAACTGCCTACTCCTCAAGACAGTACGGAGCAGCTGTCCATTTCTTACAGCGGCAGTGAACAGCCGCTTCTGACTATGTGCAGTGTGTACAGGCTGCACATAGATGCTGAACTCAAGGACGGTACAGCGCAAAGGCGCCGCTCTTTTGCAGGATGCTCCTCAGTGGCACACAGCAGGAAAACCACTCCGGAGCAGAAGGAATTGACCGCAGTAGGTGTAGTGGACCAGGTGGTCTGTTGCGGACTGCAGGAGAATTCAGCCATCGATTTCCTTCAGTGGCCATTTCCTCAGAAAAGAGAGAAAAAAATAAATAGCAAACAGAAACAATTAGGCTGAGTGCAGTAGAAAACATATGGGAATGTTTGCATTTAGATGGCATCTGATCTGACTGGAAGGTATCCATCCATAACGCCATCATCAAACCTCCAGGATGTTGGCACAATATCGTAGAGTGTCTGAGATTTCCGCAATTCCTCATGTTCATGAAGTCCTGTAACGACAGTAACTGGAAAGGAGAGGTTAATTGCAAAAAGCTAAACTGAACAGGTGGGTTTTGAGTCGTGATTTAAAAGTAGAGACTGTGTCTGCATCCCAAACACTAGCTGGAAGAGAATTGCACAGTCGTGGGGATATATAGGAGAAGGCTTTTCCCCCCACTGAAGCCTTATGAATTCTAGGAACTAGTAAGAGACCGGCACTCTGGGATCTGAGTAATCTTGATGGATCATAGCGCGTGATGAGGTATTCAGGGGCGAGACCATGCAGTGTTTTATATGTTAATAAAATGATTTTATAATCAATACGATATTTAACTGGAAGCCAATGGAGGGCTGATAAGACTGGACTGATATGATCAATTTTCCTGGTTTTTGTGAAGACCGCTGCATTTTGAGTTAACTGGAGTTTATTCAAGTTTTTGCTGGAGCAGCCTGACAGTGCATTACAATAATCTAATCTTGAATTAATAAAGGCATGTACTAATTTTTCTGCGTCAGGTAGAGATAGGGCATTTCTTAACCTAGAGATGTTACGAAGGTGTAGAAAAGCTATTTTTGTAATGTTACATATATGCTGATCAAATGATAAGTCTGAGTCAATAGGCTATATGCACAGGGGGTGCTGACGTATTTACGGTAAAATCTCAGCCAGATCACTCACTTCCACTATCCACACTGTTGTGATGAGTTTAGTGAAGTCGCGATAACATCCTGAGCCAAAACATTTAAGTTTCAGCGAGCTGACAGCACTACTACAATAAAGTACTTAGCTTTCATACATTTCTCTCCAATGCGGAAAACCGGCAAAAATGGATTGTTGCTATCCGAAGACAGAATTTCAGTCAGTCCGCATACCTGCATGTGTAGCCGGCATTTAAGGATGTGCGTGAACCAGCGTCTGAGTCAGGATGGAGACTTAAAGAATAGAGCATTACCGGAGCTGTTTGAGTGGAACAATTTCTCCGTCTTACTTCCAAGACCAGGGGTTTGGGAGAGGAGAAAGTGACCAACGGAGGCTGGCACGCCGGTCAAAGAGCACTCCCCAGGGACCACGGCTACTAACCTCCCACCACTTCACCCTCATAAAACAGGATGTATATAATGTAAATAGCAATCATCTGTATGTGAAATCTGGTTTACATACATTGTGACCAAATGCTGATTTACTGCAATAAAAATTCACTGCAATAAAAATTCACTGTTCAATTTAACTAGTACTAGATTTGTCACCCACCTGTCAGTTCTGATCTCATACCTAACCATAGCCATTACTGTATCAATTATGCAAAAACGCGGACATCATTTTAATGCTCATTTCTTTATTATAATCAGTCATTTTCTATATAAAATTGTTAAATATGTACAAACACCATTGTAATAATTATAATTACAACTATAATAACAATGAATTATATTGAACCTCCTAAGACCTGATCTCTTGCATGACATGCATTCTTTATTTCTCTTTGCTATTTGGGCTGATTGGCACCTGATTAGTGTAAAAATAAAGAATTATCTTTTTCTGAGGTTGCAGTCTAATGGCCTCATAAGAGGACACCAGGCAACATTTAGTTTTGGGGTCTAAACAACCCAAAATATGATGTCCATATATGTGGACATGCCAGGTTCTAGGAGGTAAAATTATTAACTTGCACAACAGTTGTAACTTTCTTAAATCCACTCAAAACAACTGGAATTTTACAAATTAAGCTGGCCAATATTAACTATTAAAGGACAACTCTGGTGTGAAACAGACTTGGGGTGGAAGTGAAACATAACCAGTTGGGATCTGTGACGAGTAGCTCACCTCTTTATGCCCCTGATTTGTGCAATACAGTGTGTTTGGCTGTGAGACCTTACAGGCTTACAATGCTAGGATATGGGCATTGCATTTTTCATGCAAATAAATGACTATTTTTACACAATTAACAAGCTCAAAGTAGCTCCACATTTCATTGGTATCTATGGATGTTTCAAGGGATATCATGTGGAGCTGCTGCTGTTTAGTGCCGACAAAGGAACAGGTAGAGGATCCCAGCCTATAATCACAAAGTGGCAGCTGAGGTGGAGAAGGGGCATCTGTGTGTTGACAGGTTTTTGGCACTCTCTTCACTGGCAACTGATACAATAACATGCTTCCCTCTTGCACTTTTCCAAAAGCAGTCAACCAGAGGTAAAGTATTTGATAAACTCAAGGTTGTAATCATTATAGCCACATTACTAGGAAGGTCACAGTAGATTCATCCACCCTGAGTACAGAAAGTTCAACCTGAGGTGAACTGACTCCCTTGTACAAGCTGCTCCTATGAATAAGACAAATGCAAAAAATATAATTTTATTGTTTGGACAAATTCTGTATAAGCTCAAATTCAAGTCAATGACTAGAGAAATACTGTGGTTAAAATGAGTACTCCGGTTTGAAATGGACTGGGGGTGTATTGAAACATGATAATTAGTACAAACTTAAGGCAAGTAGCACACTTCAGTTCACCCCCAGCATTCTGAAATACACCGTTTGTAGCCAAGGCTAAAAGCACTGTATTTCAGAATGCTAAGGGCAAATAGAGGTGGGCTTTTTGACAAAACTTTGTACTAGTTTTCATGTTCAATACACCCAAAGTCCATTTGACAACAGAGTGCTCCTTTAAGTAGCACTACAAAAAAATGTGTGTAAAGCCTGAAGCAATCAGATTTAAGCTTTCTTGCTTGATCAATTAACAGTATAACTACTAATTATAAATGCAAAAATAAAATACATTCTATAATGAACTGAATAAAAAAAATAATTAGTACAGAAATCATCATCAACAACATCAATAATAAAAATAATAATAACCTGATGTCTTCTCCTACCCTTCTTTCCCTGGGTCTGGCTGAAAGAACTGTCATCTCGCTTACAAGACCAGGTTTAACACCCTGCATTTACACAAAATGTTTTTTCAATAAACAATTTTCCATATATAAAATTAAAGTACCAAATTATAAACATGTGAAAATAAAACCAAATGACTACAGTTCACTGTAATGAAATGTCAAAACATTGTTTACCTCACTTTACTCATTGAAAATTCACACAGAACATGTGTGAAAGTGACAAACCTCAGAAGTCAATCTAGTTTATGTGAATCCCTGTACTTCTGCAGATTTTACACTAATATTATTGATGCAGTATAGTACCAATTATGTACATACAGTAGGCTTTATCAGTATTTGATTTATAGCTGTCATCCCTGCTGAAAAAATAAACAGCATGGTCAGCTAAAGCTGGTTAAGCTGGTTGACCAGCTTGTATTTTTATCAGCATAAGGTATGTTTTTCTTTGAGTTTGATGGTGAGCTTTCTGGGTTCTCCTCATTGACCTAAAGCACTTGGCCCTAATGACAACATCTGTCCTTGAGTCCTTGTTTGAAACTGAGATGGACAAATGACCATTTTAACACGCAGACACATAACGTTAGCAGAAACACTACGCTAGCTTTGACTAGTAAATAAGCATATTAGCCAAAACGGCTAACATTACACCACCAAATCTTACCTTCATAATTGTTGATGTAACTTCAAAAATATAGTTTGAAGCCCTTCTCCTTCATTGTTGCTGATGTCTGAATATTCAGCACGATGTCTGAATGATACAAATAACGTCGTTGACCATAATCCAGCCATAGCTGCTCTGTCTGACCCTAGCACCGGAAGTGGAGGAGCTGGCTGACTTGGAACACGGAAGAAAGCGTGCATATTAGGGCTGCGAATTTTTGGGAATTGAGCGAATCGATCCAGAATCGATTCTTGGAGTCACAAATTGATTTTTTTTTTCGATTCTTTCAAATACGAATGAAATACGTTACTTTACCATTGCAATCTCTGCAAATCCCATGAGTCATGTCAAGCCCTTTCTTACCCGGGCCAGGTTGACGGTAAAATCCAAAGTGTTTCCAAATGGTTGCTTTCAAAGACTGCGGCTTGGCTTGCATGCCTGTACATAGCCACCGCTGTTTCCTAGTTTTGCCTAGCACTATGGTGGCTGAGAAGGCACATCCACACCTGCAAAAAAAATAGATTTTTTGAAAACGAGAATCTATTCTGAATCGTTCAATGTTAGAAACGCGATTCAAGCTCAAAGCGTTTTTTTCCTGCACCCCTAGTGCATATAGCCTATTATGACACCCAGATTTTTAGCTAATGAGCTTAGATGAGCAGGGGAGTCAGCAAGATTTAGTCAGATACCTTATTTAAAGCAGACTTTGAACCTAGGAGGAGGACCTCTGTTTTGTCGCTGTTTAGTAAGAGGAAGTTGTGCGTCATCAAGTGCTTCACATCTTTTACACAGTCTTCCATTATCTTTAGTTTTGATTTATCATTTGGTTTAGCTGATATGTATAGCTGTGTGTCATCTGTGGAACGTAATGCCATGTCTGCTAATAATTCTGCCCAGTGGCAGCATATATAGTATGTGTCAGTCTGGGTGTGTGCAAAAGCAGACAAACACAGCTGAGAGAAAACAAGCTCTTTACTGATGTCTAGACACAGAGCAATTAGTCAAAATAAGAAAAGTTAAGGCCGACGAAACGGCTAAGACTCCCGAAAGGGAAAAACACCTGGTGAATGACTCAAGAGACCAGGAAGTAAACACTAGATAAGAGTAATGAAAGTTTTAAGTTCAAAAGAAAGACTGTCTCCGAAAGGAAGTAGTCTGGCTAGCTAAAGGCAACAGGTTGACAATAACTCGCACCGAGAGGCGAGAGAGTGAGTCTTAAATACTCTTTAGTCTAATTAGTCTCAGGTGAACCAGCTCAGTATTCCTGCTGTATTCCTGCTTCGCTGCTGTCTGCTGAATGTAGGTCAAGTTCCCAGCGTCCGTGCCTGTCAGGTCCAGCAGGGGGCAAGTCGACGGAGGCGCGAGACCCATGCACAGCACGACCCCGGCCAGGGATCCGAACAATGTGAGGACAGCCCCTTCCCCGGGGAGCCGGACAAGCTGGAAAATGGGTATGGAAATCAGCTACCAAGCCCGGGTCCAGCACATCTATAGCGGGAATCCAAGTGCGGTCCTCGGGGCCGAATCCTTCCCAATCCACCAGGTATTGGAGGCCAGTCCTTCGTCATCTGGTGTCGAGCAGAGCTCTAACCTGGTAGACTGGGGAACCATCTAAGTCCAAAGGCTGAGGCGCAGGCCGGTCTGGTTCCGCATCATCCAGGGGGTCCCCTCATGTATGGCTTTAAAAGAGAAACGTGAAAGGTATTAGACACATGCATGGTTCTGGGTAAGAGTAGTTTATAAAAAACGTCATTAACGCGTTTCTGTATCTTGAATGGCCCTATAAACTTAGGGCTTAGCTTATGTCTTCCCTTTAGATCCTTTGTTGAAAGCCAGACTCGATCTCCCACTTGATAGATAGGTGTGGGCCCCCTCCGTCTGTCGGCTTGCTCTTTATGTCTGCGGAGCACGGTCTCAATGCGCTGATGGACTTGTTCCCAGATGTGTTCGCTGCGAGCCATCCATGCCTCAACTGATGGCACCTCCGTAGTAGCGGCTGTCCAGGGTGCTAAGGGAGGCTGATATCCTAGGAAGCACTGAAAAGGGGTAATGCCGGTTGTGGAAGATGTTAACGAATTTTGTGCCATCTCTACGCATGGTAGATAATGCACCCAGTCAGTGGGATTATCATGACAATATATTCGCAAGTATTTTCCGAGCTCCTGATTGGTCCTCTCGCATTGTCTGTTGCTTTGTGGATGATATCCTGAAGTGAGACTAATATTCACGCTTAGATGTTCAAAAAAGGCTGACCATACATGGGACGTGAATTGTGGTCCTCTGTCTAACAGAATGTCCTCAGGGATCCCGAAATTACGAAATACATGATTAAATAATGCCTCAGCAGTCTGAAAGGCTGAAAGGATTTGACGGAAAGGAATTAGCTTAACTCCGCAGGAAAAATGGTCTACTATGGTCAAAATAGTGGTGTAACCCTCAGATTCAGGCAGCTCTGTAACATAGTCTACTGCGAGATGAGACCAGGGGCGTGAAGGCATGGGTAAAGGACATAATTTTCCCGCGGAAAGCGTTTTTGGTGTTTTACATTGTGCGTAGGCTGATTTGGCTGATTTAAGATATTCCAAGTTCTTATGATTGGTAAATACTATGAAGTGATTTTTGGCTCCCTCTAGCCAGTGCCGCCATTCTTCTAAGGCCAATTTTATGGCTAATAGTTCTCGGTCCCCAATGCTGTAATTGCACTCCGTACTACTGAATTTATGCGAGTAAAAGGCTACCGGTCTCAGTTTGCATGGGTTGCCAGAACGTTGCGAAAGACTGGCTCCCATTCCAGTTTCGGAGGCGTCTACTTCGACTTCAAAAGGCTGTTCAGGATCGGGTTGATCCAGGATGGGAGCTGTTGTGAAAGCTGTCTTTAAAGCTTGGAAGGCTTGGGCGGCCTCCTCAGTCCAAATAAATTTGCGAGGCGGTCCCTTCAACAGGGACGAAATAGGAGCCGCTACGGTACTAAGCGAGCGTATAAATCTACGGTAGAAATTGGCAAAACCAACGAAACGTTGTACTTCCTTTCTGGATTTGGGTTTGGGCCATTCCAACACTGTTTTAACCTTTTGCTGACTCATGAGTATTCCGTCTGAACTGATGTCAAACCCAAGAAATTGTACCTTATTCGCATGAAACTCACATTTCTCTAATTTAACATAAAGTTTGTTCTCCAAGAGTCTTTTTAACACTGCTCTAACGTGTTTGACATGATCAGACAAATTCTCAGAATAAACCAGAATATCATCAAGGTACGCGCAAACGAAGGTGCCTAGCATGTCTCTGAGGACCTCATTAATGAATGCCTGAAATACAGAGGGACTTAAACTGAGCCCGAAAGGCATAACAAGGTACTCATAGTGCCCCCTAGTGGTACTAAAAGCAGTTTTCCACTCGTCACCCTCCCGGATTCTAATGAGGTTATAGGCGCTTCTTAAGTCTAACTTCGAAAAAAATAGTGGCTGTGCGCATGTTTTCGAGAATGGCCGGGATGAGTGGAGAGGGTACATATATTTCTTTAAAATACTATTAAGAGCCCTATAATCAATATAAGGTCTAAGACCACCATCTTTTTTTTTTCACAAAAAAAACCCCCGATGAGGCAGGTGAAGTGGAGGTGTGGATAAGTCCTTGCTCTAACGCTTTTTGTATATAGGTGTGCATAGCTGCCTCCTCTTGTTGGCTCAGTGGATATATATGTGACTTAGGTAGTGGGGCTTGATTTATCATTTACGCAGGGCACAATCACCAGGACGATGGGGAGGTAGTTCAGTGGCCTTTTTTTGCTAAATACCTCTTTTAGGTCCTGATATTGATGAGGCAGTTATTTTAATTTTTACTTCAGGGCTTTCGATTGAGGTGGAGAGGACGGAGAGTACTTTAGAAGGGACACAGTGATTGTGGCAGTGTGGTGACCATTTTATAATCTCAGGACCCTCACCAGGATATTTGGGGGTTGTGGAGTCTAAGCCATGGCAGTCCTAAAATAATGGAGAATTTGGTGTCCTTCAATACAAAAAATGTCATCTGTTCAGAATGGAGGGCACTAATCTGGAATCTGAGGGGCATGGTGACACGGGTGATGGTTCCTGATCCGATGGGTCTGCCATCCAGCGCAGCCAGAGGCAGAGCAATGTCTAAAGGTTTGGTGGGAATGCTCCACTTCTGAACGAGGTCCATAGAAATGAAGTTCCCCTCCGATCCTGAATTGATTAAGGCAGGTACTGTAAAAGAAAAGGTAGAGCCGTAGACAGTGCCAGGTCTGCAGAAGGACTTCATAATTTGGCATGTGGTACTGGTACTCACTGTGATGGCGCAGTGAGTGGAAGCCCCACGTGTTTCCATAGGCCTAGACGACCCTCTTTCTGGTCGCAGAGCACACTCACTGATGAGATGACCTTTTGCAGCACAATACATGCAAAGTCCCTCCTTTCTGCGTCTGTACCTCTCTTCGGGGGTCAATCTGGTAGAATCGCACTGCATAGGCTCTAGAGCAGGTAGTGGCGCTACCAGACAACTGCTCAAGGGTTTACGTTTAGGCTTACGTTCCATAAGCATATGATCTATCCGGATAGCCAAAGCAATGAGTACGTCTAATAAAAGGGAGTCATCTCTACAAACGAGTTCAGTGAGAATGTCCTCATTCAGTCCTTTATGGAGCATGATAATCAGACCAGGATCGTTCCAACTGCTACCAGCAGCTACCGTACGGAACTTGATCGTGTAGTCTGATACTGAGCGTTTTCCCTGGCATAAGTTTGTTAGCCGCTCCCCTTTAGACCGGTCTTGATGCGGGTGGCAAAACACCGCACGGAAGTCCTGTATGAATTCATTATATGTCCCTAATGATACGCGTGGCAAGACTTCCGTGACCCAATCTAGCGCTCTGTCCTGCAAATGGGACGTAATAATGCCCAGTTTTTCTCTGTCCGAAAAATGACCGGCTGTAGAAAAGTACACATCACATTGTAGAAGGAATCCAGGGCAGCGATTAGGATTCCCATCAAACTTATCCGGTTTACCGACGTGTTGTCTGGAAGCCTGTGTTGGCAAAACGGAATTCGCCATAGTTAACATGTTACGCTGGATATTTTCGTTCAGCTCCAACATGTTATTCATGACCCTGGAGAAGTGAGCCTGCTGCTCCACTTGTTGCTGAGACAGGAAGGTTATTGATTGAGACACCTCCTGTAGCAGTTGATGGTGCAGGCCAATCTGACCTTGTGAGGCCAGCGCTTTGTGGAGAGGCTCGGAGTCTGCTGTCTGCATATTAAATGGCGAGTTATTCTGTCAGTCTGGGTGTGTGCAAAAGCAGACAAACGCAGCTGAGATAAAACAAGCTCTTTACTGATGTCTAGACACAGAGCAATTAGTCAAAATAAGAAAAGTTAAGGCCGACGAAAAGGCTAAGACTCCCGAAAGGGAAAAACACCTGGTGAATGACTCAAGAGACCAGGAAGTAAACACTAGATAAGAGTAACGGAAGTTTTAAGTTCAAAAGAAAGACTGTCTCCGAAAGGAAGTAGTCTGGCTAGCTAAAGGCAACAAGGTTGACAATAACTCGCACAGAGAGGCGAGAGAGTGAGTCTTAAATAGTCTTTAGTCTAATTAGTCTCAGGTGAAACAGCTCAGCATTCCGGCGAGCTGGATCTGCGAGCTCGCTGCTGATTGGCTGAAGCTTCGCTGCTGTCTGCTGAATGTAGGTCAAGTTCCCCCCATCCGTGCCTGTCAGGTCCAGCAGGGGGCGTGTCAGTATGAATAATAGTGGTCCTCAAATGGAGCCTTGTGGAATTCCAAATTGCATTTTTGTATGATTAGAGGAGATATTATTTACTTTAACAAACTGGTAGCGCTCTGTAAGGTAAGACTTAAACCATGAAAGGGCTGTTCCTGTAATTCCAACCATGTTATTTAGTCTTTCTAGTAGAATAGTATGACCAATCGTGTCAATGGCTGCACTAAGGTCAAGCAGCACCAGTATAAATACGCAGCCTTGATCAGAGGCGAGAAGGAGGTCATTTGTTATCTTAACTAAAGCCATCTCAGTACTATGGTGTGGCCTAAAACCTGATTGAAATTTTTCATATAGGTCTTGGGCCACAACTTTTTCTCAGATTTTAGATACAAATGGCAGGTTTGAAATAGGTCTATAATTAGACAATATGCTAGGATCCAGATTTGGTTTCTTAATCAGGGGTTTTATAACTGCTAGTTTAAATGATTTGGGCACATAACCCAATTTAAGTGATGAATTTAAGATTGTTGAAAGTGGATTGATTATAACAGGTAAAACCTCTTTAAATAGTTTACTTGGTATTGCATCAAGTAGGCAGATTGTACAGTTTGAGGAGGAGATGAGTTTCCCACCCCAATTGATTTAATAGTGCTATTTATTGTTTTTCTTATATTTTCAATTTTACTATTAAAAAAGTCCATAAAGTCATTGCTGGTGTGGGTGGCTGGGATCTGTGGATCAGTAGCTGCTTGATTGTTAGTAAGTTTAGAGATTTCACTAAAGAGTACTCTGGTGTTTTCTTTATTCTTTTCAATCAGAGAGGGCAGGTATGCTGAGCGGGCAATGATGAGTGCCCTTCTATATTCTATAAGGCTGTCTTTCCAAGCACAATGAAATACTTCCAATTTAGTCGATTGCCATTTCCGCTCCAATTTCCTTAGTTTGTTTTAAATTAAGTGTTTCTTCATTATACCACAGAGCGAGTTTTTTCTGTCGTAGTTTTTTCTGTTTAAGTGGTTATCTAAACATTATCTAAAGTTGATAAAAGTGTTTTATCTAAATAGTCAGTTAGACTGTCTGCCAGTGGGTTTGATGGGCTACTGATTGAGGTCAGTGAGTCTATGATGTTGTCGGTAAATTTAGGAGCTGTAGATGAGGTTATTGAGCGCTTTAGAGTGTAGCGTGGGCATGGACTCATTTTATACTCATTTTAGACTCATTTTATAATCTAAATTTAGTTCATAAGAGTTAGTCACCTAATCAGACCATTAGATAATGGTCTGATATTGTTGATGGTTGAGGTAGTATATTTAAGTTTTTTTACGTTAATGCCCAGGGTAAAAACTAGGGTTCTGGAGTGGCCTAGCCAGTCTCCAGACCTAAACCCTATAGAAAATCTTTGAAGGGAGCTCAAACTCCGTATTTCTCAGCGACAGCCCAGAAACCTGGCTGATCTGGAGAAGATCTGTGTTGAGGAATGGGCCACAATCCCTGCTGCAGTGTGTGCAAAGCTGGTGAAAAACTACAGGAAAAGTTTGACCTCTGTAATTGCAAACAAAAGCTAATATTAACATTGATTTTCACAGGTGTTCAAATACTTATTTGCAGCATTAATACACAAATACATTATTAAAAAATCATACATTGTGATTTCTGGATTTTTTCTTTTAGATTATGTCTCTCACAGTGGACATGCACCTAAGTTGAAAATTTCAGACCCCTCCATGATTTCTAAGTGGGAGAACTTGCAAATTCGCAGGGTGTTCAAATACTTATTTTCCGCACTGTACATCCTCTGCTGGGCTCGCTTGGTGATGGCTCTGATGTTTCTGTCCCACTTCAGGTCCCTGGTGATTATGGTGCCCAGGAACTTGCAGGACTCCACAGTCATCACAGTTCTGTTGGACTATGCTTAAAAGTGTTTAGCATAATTTTTGTGTTGTTTATGTATGATGTCATAATAAATATTTACCTTTATACTGTTTAAAAGCGGCCTCTGTTTTACCGAATGTGGTGGGTTGCCAGTTGGGCTTACCTTGCACTTGTTTTCATAGAGCTGGTTGCTTGTTTCTATTGCGAAATCTGGCAACACTGCTGGTTACTCTTCTGTTTAAATTTGTGATGACATTCAGAGGCAAATAATTGGGTGATAATTTTATGCTACATGCTTTTAACAGTTTATAAATATTTAATAATATGTAATAATTTATTTTATTAATGATAAATATACATTTTATTTTATTATTAATAACGCTGAAGTTATTATTAGTATATTATAATCATATCATAATTTGTAAGTAATGTGTTAATATTTATTAATAATATAAATTTAATTTATGCTCCAGCACCCCCTCAAACCCCCCGAATCAAGCCAGTCGTATTCCCCCTGAAATCTCTTTACATACATATGTATATTTAAATGTGTTTTTGAAGGCTAATTTTCAAAAATAAATTTGTTTGGTTTGTATTCTATAAAAGTCGGTCCCGACTTAATGACCATGAGAAAATGTGGGTCCTGGGCTAAGACCAGTTGAGAACCCCTGATATAGACTATACACTGTAAATATAGACTGTACACTATACAGAGCAGTATATTATATCAGCAGTAACTTAGACTGTACAATGTTCAGAGTATTGAGCATGGCATGGGGAGATTAGCAGCAATTTATATGAATGAGTGGATAAAGAATAAATATTGGCAGCATACAGTTAAAGTTAAAGTAGCCAAGTGAAATAAAGGGTCAGTGTGGTGTGTGTGTTTCCTAAGTGGAGTTTAAGAGTCTAACAGCCTCACAAATTAAGCTGTTCTTCATTCTGGTGGTTCTACACTTTATGGACCGCAGCCTCCTGCCAGAGGGGAGCGGGACAAAAAGTGAGTGTGCTGGGTGGGTGGGGTCCTTCATGATGCAGGTGACCCTTTTTCTGCATCTAGAGGTGTAGATGTCTGTGCTGGTGGTGAGGCTGACTCCAACAATCTTCTGTGCAGCTTTCACCACCCTCTGCAGAGATTTCCTGTCTACAGCAGAGCAGCTGCCATGCCACACAGTGATGCTCGAGCACAAAACGCTCTCCACCATACATCTAGAAGGATCTGAGAACTGAGGTTCCAAGACCAGCTCGCCTCAACCATCTGAGGAATTAAAGCCGCTGATGTGCCTTCTTGACCAGACTGGAAGTGTTATTGCTCCAGGTGAGGTTGTCACTCAAGTGTACACCCAAGTACCTGTAGCTGGGGACCACTTCCACTTCAGATCCTCTGATGTGCATGGGGGGTGGGCATGCTGGCTTCTTCTGAAGTCTACAATCATCTCCTTCGTCTTTTTTACATTGATGCAGAGGTTTTTTTCTCTGCACCAGCCCTCCAGGTGTTTCACTTCCTGCCTGTAGCCAGACTCAGCACTGTTTGTGATGCATCCAACCACAGCTGTGTCATCTGCAAACTTCAAAATATGACAGCCTGGTTGGGTAGGTGAGCAGTCATATGTGAGCAGAGTCAACAGGATGGGACTTAACACACAGCCCTGAGGGGAGCTAGTGCTGAGGGTTAAGGTGGAGGAGGTGATGTTGTGGATCTTAACAGACTGTGGTCTGTTGGTCAGGAAGTCCAGGACCCAGTTGCAGAGGAAAGCATGCAGTCCGAGTGAAAAGAGTTTGTGAGTCAGGGTCTGAGAAACCATTGTGTTGAAGGCTGATGTGAAGTCCACAAAGAGCAAATGGACATAGGAGTCCTTCTGTTCCAGGTGGGTGAGGGCGGTGTGGACCACGGAGGAAATGGCATCCTCTGTAGAACGGTTCTTCCTGTAGGCATATTTGTGAGGATCCACAGTGATGTCGATGGTGGCTTTGATGTGGGACATGACCAGTCTCTCAAAGGACTTTGTGACTATCGTCATGAGGGCTATTGGCCGGTAGTCATTCAGACCTGACACTGTGGAGCTCTTGGGCACCAGGATGATGGTGGCAGTCTTCATGCAGGTGGGGACAACTGCCTGGCTGAGGGATGTCCGCCAGGACTACGGAGAGCTGATCCGCGCAGTCCTTTAATACCTGTCCAGGGATGTTGTTGGGGCAGCCACCTTTCGAGGGTTGATTCCCCTCAGAGTCCTCCTTACTTCAGCTGGAGTCAGGCTGATGGGCACTTCTCAAACCGGGTGTAGAATTTGTTGAGAGCCTCTGGCTGCCTCTGGCATCCTTTGATTTGTAGTCTGTGATGCACTTTATGCTCCTTGGATCCTGGGAGGTGAAATGTGCCTGGATTTTCTGAGCATATGCAGCTTTTGCCCTCTTCACACCTGCAGTCAACTCTCTCCTAGCCCTTCTAAGTCCCTGTGGGTCGTTGGACCTGAAGGCAGCATCCCTAGCTTTCAGCAGAAAATGCACCTCTGCATTCAGCCAGGGTTTCTGGTTTGGGTAGCAGGTCACAGTCTTGGTGGTGGTGATGTCACCTGCACACTTGCTGATGTACCCGAGGACAGCAGATGTATAATCCTCCAGGTCCAGTTCCCCCTCACTCTCAGCAGCCTCCTTGAAAACATGTCAGTCTGTGCCGTCAAAGCAGTCTTGCAACACTGCATCTGCGTCGCTGGGCTACACAGTGATGGTCTTTTGTGTGGGTCTGGAGCGTCGCAGTCAAGGGTGAAATGTAGGGATCATCAGGAGAGAGATGTGGTCAGTAAGTCCAAGGTGGGGGCGGGGCATGGCTCTATAAGTGTCTTTAATGTTAGTGTACACACGGTTGAGTGTGTTATTTCCCTGTGTTGGAATGTTTACATGCTGGTAAAACTTCGGCAGTGAGTTTGTCAGGTCTACGTGGTTAATGTCCCCCACAACCACATAAAACGCCTCCGGATGCTTGTTCTGAAGTGAGCTAATGTCATGGAGCTCCTTCAGTGCATTGTCAGCATTAGCATCTGGTGCTATGTATGTAGCAATGACGAACACAGCCGTGATTTCACGAGAAAGATAGTGTGGCCTACACTTGATAGTCAACAGTTCTATTGCCTCAGAGCAGTGGCTGTTTATCAACACATGCTGGTTATGGTCCGCTTGGAAGAGCTGCTGGCCGGCGAGCTGGAAGGCAGAGTCTGGCATGCTCTGGTTAAGCCATGTTTCTGTGAGATAAATCACCGCGCAGTTCCTCATCTACTCAGAAACATTCATCCTCAGCCGCATGAGGTCCAGCTTGTTGTCCAGAGAGTTGGAGAGGAAAAGAGATGGAATCGGGGGGCGATTTGCATTAGCCTTTAGCCTGGCTAGCACGCTGCCCCGTTTGCCCCGCTTCTGACGCCGGTCTCGTCTCCTCCTCCTGGCATGGGTTGTGCTCCAGCAGGCCGGTGTCTGGAGAAGCTGTAGTCTGCCTAGCTCAGCCCGAACATTTTTGTCCAGAGTTGCTGCTTCTGTGGTTAAACTGTGTCTTATCTGCATGAGTTCGGTTCGGCTGTAACTCAACCACCTAGGGTGCGTGAATTCAGGATCAGAACCAACGTAAAATGACATAAAAACTGCTAAAACTGGGTATGCTAGGAGATCTTGCCGTTGCATATAAAATGTATAAAAGTATAATATAAAAGTGTTTTTGCAAAATTCCAGATTTTGTCCCGCCTGTGGGAGCACAGACTGCAGAGGGTGCCTATGATTATCTGAGAGTAAGTTCTGCTGCTGTTTCACACTCATAAAACTCTCTTTCTCTCTCTCTCATGCACACACAAGTAATCTAGTCAGCTGCTATTACTCAACATCATTCCACACAAATGCAGACACACACGTTATTTAGGTCAGCTCCTCCTACGCAGACGTCTCCCTCTCGGCTCCACCATCGCGGTGGCTCACCGGGACGGCCAGCTTTACTCCTGCGCCGGGCTGGAAGCACCAGCGAGGGCGCGGGAAGCCGAGGTCATCCCCCCCGATGCCACAGCCAGTTTTCACCTCAGCCAACTGCTTTGAGAAGCTTGGCTCCCCATCCTCACCTGCACCAGCACCAGCACCAAAAGATAAAGAGGGTGGTGTTCTTATTATGGGTAGCTCTATTGTTAGACATTTAAAAGTCCCTAGTGGGAAAAGTAACACTACTGTGTGCTGTTTACCAGGTGCCAGTATCCTGGATGAATCTTCACATGGGGACAAAGGACATCTCTGCCCGTTACAGCGAGGTCATGAAGGAGCACTACCATTCGCTTGTGGATACTGCTCGGAAGAAGACGGACGCCAGGATCATCGTCTCGGGCCCCCTGCCTACCTACAGACGAGGGTGTAAGTCATTCAGCAGGCTCTTCGGATTCCACTCCTGGCTCCGGATCTGGTGCGGCACTGTCGGCGTGGACTACGTGGACAACTGGGAGTGCTTTCAGAACCGTCCAGCACTGTATCGCCGAGACGGGCTCCATCCCAGTCGCCTAGGATCTGCGGTCCTCTCGAGAAACATTGTGGATGTTCTACGTCAGGACTGACTTACCCCATACCACAAACAACAGGTAAGTAAGTTACACAGCGAACAGGTAAGTGACCTTAATGATACTCTTACATATAATGCCAATTTGTCTGCTCATAACAAGGGGAAGGATTAATCTACAGTACTTGCTCTCAATAATATAAACACTCTTTGCAGTATTAAGACTGTGTCTGTACCTCGAACCAAATTTAAACACAGAAAATCTCAAACAGTGTGTCACACACACCAAATCACTATTAAACCATCAGAGATAGAATACAATACCATCCCCTCAGAACTAAAGCTCAGCTTATAATCAATCAGAATTTCGACGTTGTATGTCTTAATGAAACTTGGGTAAGGAAAGATGAATATTTAGCATTAAATCAACCCACGCCAACAGGGTTTAAATATGTCCACAGTCCCAGATTGACAGTCAAAGGAGGAGGATTATGTGTGATTTACAGAAATACTTTAAATATTAACCAAAAGCATGCTACAACTTCTCTTCACTTGAAATGATGTACATAAACATAACTAACCCAATCATAATTAAGAACACAATCTCTTTAATAAGTATTTATAGACCACCAGGGCCCTATTCAGAATTTCTAAAAGATTTTGGTGAATTAGCTGCTAATTTAGCCATATCACCATCATATTTTGGTGATAAAGTCATCATTGTAGGAGATTTTAACATTCATTTTGAGAAAAGTGATGATCCATTAAAAAAGGCATTCACTTTTTTTTTATTATTCAGAATTCACAATTATAAACTCTGTTAGATTCACCCAAAATGTATCAGGCCCCACATATTATTGCAATCATACCCTAGACTTAGTTTTGACCCTGGGCATTAACGTACAAAACTATATATTACCTCAAACATCAGCAATCTCAGACCATTACCTAATCTCTTATGAACTAAATTTAGGTTATAAAATGAGTACATGCCCACACTACAGTCTAAAGCACTCAATAACCTCATCTACAGCCCCTAAATTTACTGACAACATCATAGACTCACTGACCTCAATCAATAGCCCATCAAACCCACTGGAGCTAGACAGTCTAACTGACTATATAAATAAAAGACTTCGATCAACTTTAGATAATGTAGCACCACTTAAACATAAAAAACTATGACAGAAATAATTCGCTCCATGGTATAATGAAGAAACACTTAATTTAAAACAAACTGTAAGGAAACTAGAGTGGAAATGGCGATCAACTAAACTGGAAGTATTTCATTGTGCTTGGAAAGACAGCTTTATAGAGTATAGAAGGGGACTTATCAGTGCCCGCTCAGCATACCTGTTCTCTCTGATTGAAGATAATAAAGACAACCCTAGAGTACTCTTTAGTGAGATCTCTAAACTTACTAACAATCAGGCAGTTACTGATCCACAGATCCCAGCCACCCACACCAGCAATGATATTATGGACTTTTTAAATAGCAAAATTGTAAATATAAGACAAACAATAAATACCACATTAATAAATCCAGTTGGTCTGTCATCTGATATAGTTGATGTAGATATAAACATACAAATTAGAGGCCTTCGACCCACTACCACAACTAGAATTGGAGAAACTCATTTACTCGTCAAACTGCAAAACCTGCACACTTGATGCAATACCAACTAAACTATTTAAAGAGGTTTTACCAGTTATAATCAATCCACTTTTAACAATCTTAAATTCATCCCTTAGACTAGGTCACGTGCCCAGAGCATTTAAACTAGCAGTTATAAAACCCCTGATCAAGAAACCAAATCTGGATACTAGCATATTGTCTAATTATAGACCTATTTCAAACCTGCCATTTGTATCTAAAATATTAGAAAAAGTGGTGGCCCAACAACTTCACTCATATTTACATAAAAACAACATATATGAAAAATTTCAATCAGGTTTTAGGCCACACCATAGTAC